>JAQZBX010053424.1:0-18892 GCA_029593785.1 Cabassous unicinctus | reverse complement strand
CCATCTATATTAATGCTTGTACTTATGAACTTTATACTTGTAAAATTTAAACTTAGCCTAAAAACATCTATTACCTGAGAGTCACCTCCTGAAAACATCCTTGTTATTCAAATGTGGCATCTGTCTAAGTCAAACTCGGCAAACAAACTCAAACTCAGTGTTGAGCATACCAAGCACAAAGGGACTATTACCAAGGGCCAACCAGCAATGCATTTGAAATAAGACATTGACCAAAAGAGGGAAAAATTAAATAGAAAAGAGTTTTACAGCTATGAGATTTCAAAGTAAGTCAGGAGGTCATTCCAGAGGTTACATTTATGCAGAACTCGGGTGGATCTCACTACCTGCCACAGAAAACAAAGCCACAAATCCATGTGCTCCTGAGGGCTCTAGAGATATCTGGACACTTTAAGCAAGGCAAACAACCCCATGAAATCAACTCCCCATCAGTGAGCCTTACCTTGGAATATGAAATAACCTATTTCCCCAATGTAAGAGAGTTAGGCTTATTTATAATTACCCTATACATGATTCACCTACCCATTTTATTTGAACCTATAATTAGCACTATAAACGTTAGATATATGTCCCAGAGCCTTAAATCTTCTGTCTGTTCATATGCCAGTTGAGCCCTGAATCTCAGCAGAATTGCAGCCAAAACCTAATCTCCAGTTCATTGGACTCACCCAGAACAACTGCCTAAATGATGATAGACAACTCCCATCCCAAAAAGCAGAATATCTACAACTGAAGGAAAAAGAGTTCCTTCCATTTGTCCCATAAAATCTAAGCCATGTCTCAATCTGAAGCAGAACAGGTATCACCATCCCAAAATCCTCAAGTTTGAAGAATGAACAAACATAAGGGGGAATGCAACCATGGAACAAAATAGGTACATTATTATATTAACAGAAGAACTTGTATTGTTGATATAAAGATAGTGGTTACCAGATGTTCTTAGGGGAGGAGGTGGGAAGAATATGTGGAACATAGGGCTTTTTAATGAATTGGAATAGCTCTGCATGATATTGGAATGATGGGTACAGGCCATTATATATTTTGTAAAAACCTTTAAAATTACACAGTGCAAAACCATAACATAAACTATAGACCATGGTTATTACCAATGCTTCAATATGTTTTCAGTTGTAACAAATATACCACACTCATGTAATATGTTATTAATAGGGGGAAATGTGAGGGGGGAAGGTGGTGGGGTATATGGGAATCCCCTATAATTTTTATGTAATTTTTCTATAATAGAGAACATCTTTGAAAATAATTTTAGAAAAAGAAAAGTAAAGTAGTGCAAAAATCAAAGAGTTAACTACGAGCCTGGAGGAATTAGAGAAAGAACAGCAAACTAATCCCAATGCAAGCAAAAGGAAAGAAACAATAAAGATTAGAGAAAAAAGACTTTGGGAAAGAATGACAAAACCCTTTCCATCTGGACAGGATATGTTTGAAAACCTTATTGGTGGGAAAAGTGTATCAAATGGGATAAGCAATGTGGTATACTGAGAGCAAAATCACATATCATTTATTAGTACATCCCACCCCACTCTACTGATTCCTTGTACTTTATCATGAAGAAAGGTTAAATGAATTGCACTTAGCATGCATCTTTTCATCAAGAACTCAGGAAAAGAACAAAAGCACCCCAATAATAACTGATTTGAAGGGCAGGCAGGCTTTTAATATTACACCTATTCAATGAGGGTAGAATCTCTTCCTGTTTTCCAACATTAACTTTTCCTCAATGCATAGTTGTGACTCTGTTCTATTATTTTATTAGGAAGCCACAGGACAAGACTGCATGCAAGAAAAGAAATTTAAACAGTGGATTTCCCTGACCCAAAGCACTCAATATTTTCTTCCAGGATGGCAGTATCCAGTAATTTGAAGTTCTCTCAAAGGTATAGGCATCTGTCAAGATATTCCTATAAAGACATGGTACTCTCCATATGATGGCATTCTTTATTTTTAGTTTAAAATTATCTCAAATATTAAAAGACATATTACAATGTGGAATTTATTTTAAGAAGAATGTATGAATTTAACACAGGTGGTACTGGGTATGAAAAACTTTCACACAGGTTTATAAAATTCACTAGCTTACATGTAGCCAACACAAAAAATATATAAACAAACAAATAAACTAGATAATTTTGTGAAAAAATATCAAGTATAAATTAAACTTCTTTGGAATTCATTTTTAAGAATTTTTAAATCTGTAAATTCCCTGCTTGGGCACTAAAGATATCTATTAAAAATTCTGCCTAGGATAATGTTAAACTCTCTTTCCAGTCTTAGATGATAGGGTTTATGAATGTAGCACCAGGGAGTGAAACACGGTGTGAGAAGAGTTTTAGGAGTGCTTTGTTTTCAATGGGACCTAAGACAGCCACCACCCCAGAAGTTACAAACAATATGAGAGTTGACAACGCTGGGGTACATGTGGATAAGATTTTGTTCTAGGCTTTGTTACAGGCTTCCACAGAACTCATCCTAAGCACTGTTGAAAATGTATAAATATGTGACATAAACAAAAAAGCAGAATATGCTAAGACAAGGCAAGGACTCATAGCCAGGACCAAGCTTCAGAAAACCTAACATTTGAAGAGGATATCTGAAAAATTTGAGGTGAATCACAGAAATATTGATGGATCACATCTGACTCTGTGAAAGGAAATCTGAGCAATGTCCCAGGATGAAGGACAGGCATCTAATAAATAAATAATGATCAACAGGCATCTAATAAAGCCACAGGGTCTTTATTTCCATGAAAATAGAGAACTCAAAAGAGGATTCTGGTGGGCAAAATACATGCCAAAAATATGGCACCTGAGGCTTCCTGAACTTTTGAAAACACAATTTAATGGAATTTATATATCATCACTTCTCAATTTTTTGCTGTTTTTTTGTGAACCTTTACACTCTTAACAATAATGAAAACACAATGAAACTTCTATTAAGTGACATATATTCAAATATATACATATATATTTACCATATTAGAAATTAAAAGGGATACAAGTTTAAATAATTATTTAATTTATTAAACCTAATGAAACCTGTGTACATTAATATATTAACACATTTTGTCCAAAATTTGTTCATTTCTAAAACCAGGGCATAATGAGACATTATTTTGGACTTATGAAACTCTCATTAAAATTAGCATGTTAAGAAAAAGCTTGAAATTTCTACCTGTGTCTTCATTCATTCTTTAGAGAAAAGAGAGCCTCACACAGACATATTGCCAAAAAATGGAAGGAGTATTTGATTAGCACTTTTAGGTAATCATTAATACTTCTTCATAATGTTGAAATTCTACAAAAAAATAAAAAAATGGTTACTTATAAAAAATGATTACAGTTTATAATCTGAAAATATAAAAAGATCTTTAATATTATGTTAAAATTAAATTCATTGAATTAAAACATTGAATTTTTTCACACCCATGCATGATTTTGTAACACTGTATATTGCTCATCTAGAAAATATTTACATATTTGGTGAACTTTCAAATATGAAATATTTCTTACACAATAAAAATGGTTTATTTCACTAACCATTCTAGCAAAGAAGTCTTTCATTACTGGGAGGTCCTAAGGTTATGTGGAGGACAATTTTCTAAAATTCTAATTTCACTGAAACCAAATTTTATCATTTGCAACTAATTTTAATAATTTTTAAATTTTCATTTATTTTCATATGTGGAGCCTATCTTTCCGTAACCTACTATTTCATTACTGATTTTGGTATTCGACTTCATTCTCTTTAATTCCTGATATATCTAAGTAGAACTTAATCTGGTAGATCTTTCAAAGAAAATAAAACTTTTTACATTTCTTCCTTTTTCCTTTTCTTATCATTTATTTATATTCTTCTACTTACTGGAGGATCACTTTCTTTTCCTGGTTTCTTCAGTTAGAAATGATGGCTATTGACTTGAGACTTTCCTCCTGTTCTAGTCCAGGAGTTCTAGTACAATTTTTTTAACTTCTTTCTATGCACTGCTTTTTAAAATTCTACCAATTTTTATGTGTTATATTTTCACATTATTCAATTCAAAATATTTTTGAACATCCATTGTGATATTTTTTTACTTGAAGATTGCTTAAATATATGCAGTAATTTAAAACTTCTATAGTATTGATTTCCAGTTTCATTCTATATTGGTCAGAGAGCATATTGTAGAAAAGTAAGGCCTTTTAAACTAATGAAGACATGATTAATGACTCAGTATGTGGTTCAATTCATATATTCTCAAGGGAAAAGTTATTCCAAACACAATGATATACTACTATATAACTCAAAATATCATCATTGGCAATACACAATGATGGTGATTTTGCTCAATCTAACTTTTTATCATTTGAAAAATATTTGGCCACAAATGTTACAAAATTTCATAAAGTGTCCAGTAGTTCCTAATAAAATTAAACAGCTCCTGTGAGTCCTGTCTTCATTATGTACACAAGAGAACTATGTAGAATCATCCAATAGAAATTTGTAGGATAATATTCACACCAGCTTTCTTCATACTAAATAAAAAGTGGTAAATGTGTAGGTGTCCAACCAAAAGAAAAGAATAAACATCAATGAAGTATGTATACATAATAATATTAAAATTTTAAACAGGAACTATGGATTCACCTCAACAATGTGGATGAATCTGAAAACAATTATTCATTAGAGTTTTAAAATGTCTTACACAAAGGAAAGACTATTAAATGATGTCATTTATAAAAATGTTTAGAACAAGAAAAACTAATCCAAGGTCATATAAATGAATAGACTAGTTATTGTGTGTTGGCAAGGAGGGCAATATGAAGATTCTTTTAGGAAAGCCTGAGGGAACATTCTGGAATGATGGTGTATACATTATTTATGTATTTTATTTTATTTTATGTTCTAATATCAAACCAAATAAAGATATTATGAAAAAAGGAAATTAAAGAACAATTTCTTTAATGAATATAGATGGAAAAATCCTCAATAAAATACTTGCACTCAAATCCAAAAACACATAAAAAAATTATACATCAAGATCAAGTAGGCTTTATACAAGGTATGCAATTTTGGTCAACATAAGAAAATTAATCATGATAAATCACATTGAATCTTTGGGCTGTCCCTGTGCCACCTGGGCCCTCAGCTTCAGTGGAGTTGCAACACCTTCTCTCCAGTTTATTGGACTCACCCAGGACAACTAAAAATGAGTTTTTTCTTCAATTAATAAATTGAAAAACTCAACTAAATTGAGTTTTTTCTTCAATTAGTAAATTGAAGAAAAAAATCACATGATCCTCAACTAATAGAGAAAAGGCATTTGAAAAAATACAACACCCCTTCTTGATAAAAAACACACTGAAAGATAGGAATAGAAGGGAATTTTCTCATCATGATAAAGTGCATATATGGAAAAACACACATCTAATATTGAACTTGGTGGTGAAAGACTGAAAGCTTTCCCACTGAGTTCAGAAAAGACTAGGATACTCACTCTCCACATTGTTATTCAGTTTTTTGTTAGAAATTCTTTCTAGAGCTAAGGTGTGTCTCACATAAATAATATATAGTTCTAATTTATTTTCATGAAATACAAGTAAATTAATGTCATAACTTTCCCTAAAATGTTCCAAAGACATTTAGTCTAAGATAAATGCCCCTGTTCATTATGCTACAGATTAGGGAATTCTGAACTTAAATATATCCCAACAGGAAGCACAGATTCTACTAATGAATTAATGGAATGGTTAATCCAAGCTCAAGAGTTCAGTTGTGGTTTTATATTCAATTGTCACATAGCTGTGTAATAAGTCTTCAGGAGGGCAAAGAGCACATAAAAGCTCTTTAATTTTGAAAGGTTATGATTTGGGTAGTTTTTATTATTATTAATATTTAGGGATCCTCTATATGAGGATTGTGCCCCAGTAGACTTTGATATAAAGTTGGCCATTTAGCAAGCTTATGCCAAATAAAAGAAAATGGAAGGGAAGACTGTGGTTTTAGGAGCCTGATTAACATTGCTATAAAATATTTTCTCTTTGAAACTTGGGTGGTGTAGTAGTTTGATATTATTTATGAATTCTAAAAATACATATTGTATTATATTTGTAAACTGGCCTGTTGAAGGGCATAGATATCCATGTCCATGTAGCCCAATGTACTCCCACCCAAAATAAATCTGAATAGAACTACTCTGAGACACTTGCTATTAAGAACGTCAAATGCCTAAGACAAAGAAAGAATTCTGAGAGCAGCAAGAGAATAGTAATGGATTACATACAAGTGATACTCAATAAGATTAAGTGCTGATTTATCATGAGAAACCATAGAGGCAGAAGACAGTGGTATGATATATTTAAGATACTGAAAGGAAAAAAAAACACCCAGACAAGAATCTTATATCTCACAAGATTGTATTTCAAAAATGAGGGAGACTATAGAATACTCAAAGATAGACAGAAAAAAAGCATTTGAACTAAGAGACATGCATTGCAGGAAATATAAATGGGAATGCTACAGCCTGAAAAGAAAAGATAGGAGAGAGAGAGGCCTTGAAGAGATTTTAGAAATGAAGATTGAATCAGCAATAGTTACTAAATGTGTAAAAAGAGTGGTGAAAATAAAATATGACAGATAAAACCCAAAGGTCGAAAGAGGGAACTTAAAAAAAATGCCTTTGCAATAATGCCATTGAATGTTACTGGATTAAACTCACCAATCAAAAGACACAGACTGGTGGAATGGATAGCAAAATATGACCCATTTATATGCTATTTACAAGACACTCACTTTAGACCCAAGGATACTGTTTTAGTCAGCCAAAGGCAAAAATATTTCTTCAAAATATCAGAAATCTGTTGGCTTTTATAAAGGATATTTATATGTGGTAGATGATCAGTTTGAGGCCATAAAGCATAAGTTACTTCCCTCACTAAAGTCTGTTGCCAACCATTATGGCAAGATGGCTGCCGACATTCAGCCTTTCTCTTCCTCTTAAGGCTCCACGGTCCCAGCTTCTTTCAATATCAACTGTAGGACATCAAGCTCTCTAGGCTTTGTTTCTCTCCCTGGGGCTCAATTCTCTCCAGGCTCAGCTTGCTTCTCTCCACAATGTCAGCTGTAAACTATGAGGTGAATGGCTCTTCTCTCTCCATGGGTACTCTGCCATGCCTGTAGAGATGTCCCTATTCCTCTGTTCTTCTCTTGTGTGCTTACTTCTTGGGCTCCAGCTCAAAAAATCCAACCTCCCTTCTCTGTAATGCAGTCCCAAAGGGGAGGGGACTCAACATTCTACTGAAGTGGCCCAATCAAAGCCTTAATCATTATTTAATCAACTAAAAGTGAAAGCTCTGAATCCAATATAATCTAATATACACAGAGGAAAAGACCAGTTCACAAACATAATCCAATATCTATTTTTGGAATTCGTAAACAATATCAATGCTACACACCACTGTCTGAATTCCAAAAATACATTACAATACTCAAAAAACCTTAGACCATTAACAATGCAGGTACAAAATCATATCACAATCTATTTAAAGCAATACAGTTTGTGTTGGTGAAAAGTCCCATCTGGCTGTAGGCCTCTGAAACTTACAAAACAATTTATCTGCTTCCAATACATAAATTGGCAGATAAAATATAGACATTTTTATTACAATAAGGAGAAATTGAGAGGGAAACATGAATTATGGGTCCTCTACAGTTTAGTAAACCAGCAGGAAATACTTCATTAGATGTCAAAATCTGAGAATCATTCTTAAGAGGATGGTTTCTTCACCTTGGGGCCACATGGGGGCCCACCATTTCCACAGGCTTTCCCAAAGACCATTTTCTTGGTTCCACCCTTATCAAGCATCTAGGTGTCAACCAACTTCCAGACCTCACACTCCAAGAGCATTGGGGAGATTGCCACACTTTACCCAATCTTTAGGTTAGAGTCTTAACCATCCTAGTACAGTGAAGTTAAGACAACATCCTCTATAACCCTTGGCATACATGCTCAACTCACTCAGAGCTACAAGTTGACTACCTGGCCTTCCCTAATCCATGAGAGACAGGCACATTGCTCTCAGACCTAAGGGGTGTAGACCTTAAAGTCCTTAATCTTTGTGTTATGTGCTCCACCCTCTCTGTACCCTAGGGCAGCAAGACTCTCCCTGAACTTTGGGCAAGAACATCCACCCTCTTCAACAGCTGGGGAAAACAGCCCCTCTGTACACATTGTGTGGTTCCTCTCTTGGCCCAAGGTGATGGCTAAATTCCAGATCTCAGTTTCCATGGTTTTCCTCTTAAAACAGTTTCTCCTTCAATCTCTCTTTTCCATGTTCCTTTTAGTCCAAGCTGACAATGGTTTTGTTCAGAGGACTCTCTCAAAAATCTTACTGGTTTGGCATGCAAGAGGCAGGGGTCCAAGCCATCAGATCGTAAGACTTTCAATAAGTCCTTCCAAGATAACTGCATCTTCAATACTGATTTATAAGTTCCAAGTTTCGTTAAGTCCTCAAATGGGGCACTATCATCTGTAAGCTTGATTTCCAGAGACTTGGAATTTCCAAAATCAGTTTCTGTTTTCTTTGTTCCCAACAGTTCAGTTCTCATCTTATCTCTCTCATCTAATATTTTGCTATGAGCTGCAAGGAGAAGCCAAGCCACATTCTCCGAGTTTACTTTGGAAGGTTCTTCAGCTAACTGTCCATGCTCACCATTTTCAAATTCTGTATTACATAAAACATCAGGAGTCAAACTTGCTAATTTCTCTGCAACTTTAAAACACGGATCACCATTCCTCAAGTTTCCAATAATAGCTTCATGATTTATTTCTAACGCATCCTAAAAAGTCTCTTTAGTGTCCATATCCCTACCAACAGTCTCTGCAAAGCAATCTCAGCCTTTTCTTTCAAGCTTCTCACAATTCCTCCAAAAAATACCCCTTACCCACTCATAAAACTGTTCCAGAATTTTGATAATTGCAAAAGTACAATCCCATTGCCGGTACCAAATTCTTTATTTGTCAGCCAAAGTTGTGCTGATGCAAAATACCAGAAAAATGTTGGCTTTTATAAAGAGTGTTTATTTGAGGTAAAAGCTTACAGTTACCAGGCCATAAAGCATAAGATACTTCCCTCATCAAAGTCTGTTGCCACATGTTGGAGTAAGATGGTTGCCAAAATCTGCAAAGAGTTCAGGCTTCCTGGGTTCCTCTCTTCCCAGATCTTGTTTCTCTCCAGGCTCATCTGCCCTGCTTTCTCCACAAGGCTAGCTGTAGACTATCAGTTGACTGGCTCTGTCTATCTCCTGGGGACTTGATTCTCTTGGGGCTCAGCTGCTTGGCTCCTCTGTGTGCTTACTTCCTGGGCTCCACCTCAAAACTCCAACCTCCTTTCTATGCAGTGTGGTTTCTCTGTGAGTTCTCACCCAACAAGGGGTTGGGGACTGGACATCCTACTGATGTGGCCCAATCAAAGCCTTAATCATTTAATCAACTTAAAGTGGAACCTCTGACTCTAATATAATCTAATATGCCCAGAGCAAAATACTAGTTCACAATCATAATCCAATATCTATTTTTAGAATTCATAAGCAATTTCAAACTACTACAGATACCAATAGATTCAAAGTGAATGGCTGGAAAAAGATATTCCACACATGCAGCAAACAACAACAACAAAAGCTAGAGTAGCTATACTTACATTGGAAGAAATAGACTTTAAAAGGAAAATTGTTATTAGATACAAGGAAGGATATTATATATTAATAAACAGGGAAATTGACCAGGAAAAAATAAGAATCATAAATGTATATGCACCTAACCTGGATGTGCCAAATTACATGAGGCAAACACTAGCAAAACTGAATGGAGAAATAGATTTCTCTACAGTAATTGAAAATTTTAGTACACCACTCTCAACATGGGGTAGAACATCCATGCAGAAGCTCAATAAAGAAACAATATGATAAATAGACTAAATCTAATAGTTATTTACAGAATATTGCACACCAAAATAGTACTTATATTACTCTGAAGTGCTCATGGATCTTTTTCCAATATAGATTATATGTTGGATCATAAAGCAGATCTCAATAAATTCAAAAAGATCAAATTTATACAAAGCACCATTTCTGATAATAATTGAATAAATCTTGATATCAACAACAGACAGAAAAAGGGAAAATGCACAGATAAATGGAGATTAAACAACACACTCAAATAACCAGTGGGTCAATGAAGAAATTGCAAGAAATATCAATAAATGCCTCAAAATGAATGAAAACAAGAACACAACATATATGAACTTATGGTATGCACAAAGTTAGTGCTGAAAGGGATATTTATAACCCTCAATGACTACATGAAAAAAGAAGACAAAGTTAAAACTGATGCCCTAACTACACAGCTGAAGTAACTAGAAAAAGAAAAGCAAACTTTTCCCAAAAAGCATAAAGAATGAAATAACAAAGATCAGAGAAGAAATGAGTGAAATTGAAAACAAAATAAGAATAGAGAAATTAGCCAAATCTAAAATTGCTTGTTACAAAAGATTAACAATATTGACAAACCCTTACTTAGACTGAAAAAAAAATAGAGAAAAGATGAAAATAAATAAAATAAAAAATGAAGATGGGTACATTACTAAAGACTCTATAGAAAGTAAAGACATCCTTGGCGGACACAATGAACAAATGTATGCTAACAAACTAGATAAAGAACTTGAAATGGAAAAATTCCTTGGAATGTACAAAAAACCTATGCTGACCATAGAAGAAATAGAAGACCTCAAGAAACCAATCACAAGTAAAGAGATTGAAACAGTCATCAAACTACTCCCCAAAATGAAAACCCATGTTGACATGGCTTTGAGATAATTTCTCCTAAGCAACAAAAGAATATTTAAAACCAATCTTACTCATTTTTTCCCAAAAATTTAATAAGAAGGAACCCTACCAAACTCATTCTATGAAAGCAATATCATTATAAAACCAAAGCCAGATAAAGATATTAGGGGTAAAAAGACTGTTATAGTCCCATATCCCCAATGAATTCTGATGCAAAAATCCTCAATAAAATAATTGCTAATTGAACCAAACAACACATTAAAAGAATTATTCATCATGATCAAGTGCCTTTTATACCAGTCAAGCGAGTGTGGTTCAACAAAAGAAAAGCTATTAGCATAATACATCACATTAATAAATGAAAGAAGAAAAATCTTATTATCTTATCAATTGATGCAGAAAAGGCATTTGACAAACTACAGCACTGTTTCTTGATAAAAATACCATAAAACTAGGATTGAAGGAAATTTTCTCAGCATGATAAAGGCCATAAGTGAAAAACCTACAGCTAACATTGTCCTCAATGGAGAAAACCTGAAAGCTTTCCCATTCAGAATGGGAATGAGAAAAGGATGTCCACTGTCACCACAGTTGTTTAATATAATGCTGGAGGTTCTAGCTAGAGAAATCTGGCCAGAAATAGAAATAAAAGGAATGGAAATTGAAAGAAAGAAGTAAAACATTTGCTATTAGTAGTTGATATTATCCTATACCTAGAAAGTCCTGAAAAAAAAAATAAAACAAAGTTGCTGGAGCTAATAAACGATTTCAGCAGAGTCAAAGGATACAAAATTAATATGCCAATATTATTAGTGTTTATAAACACAGTGTAATTTGCAATCTTAAGAGTATGTCATGAAAAAAATTCCATTTACAATAAGGACTAAAAAAAAAATCAAATATTGAGGAATAAACTTAAATAAAGACATAAAGCACTTGTATTCAGAAAATTACACTGTGTTGATAAAAGAAATTTTAAAAGACCTAAATAAATGGAAGAACATTGCATGCTCAAGAATTGGAAGACCAAATATCATTAACATGTCAATTTTACCCAAATTGATATACAGATTCAATGCAATCCTGATAAAAATTCCACCAGCAAATTTTAAAGAAATGGAAAACACAATTTTCAAATTTATTTGGAAGTGTAAGTGTCCCTGAATAGCCAGAAACTTGTTAAAGAGGAAGAATGAAATTTGAGGACTCTCACTTTCAGATTTTAAATCATATTACTCAGTTACAGTCTTAAAAACAGCATGGTTTGGGTATAAAGATGTACAGATTGTCCAATGTTACCAAATCCAGGACTAAGAATTAGACCCTCATATTTATGATCAAATGATTTTTTGCAAGGCTGTTAAGCCCACCCACCCGGGGCAGAACACTCTATTCAACAAATGGTGCAGGAAGAACTGGATATCAATAGCCAAAAGAAAGAAAGATTAACCCTATCTCATACCTTATATAACTCAAAATGGTTCAAAGACCTAACTATGAAATCTACAGCCATAAAGCTCCTAGAAGGCAATGCAGGGAAACATCTTCAAGAATTTGTTTTTGGTGATGCATTATAAAACCTCACACGAAAAACATAGAATGTAACTAAACATAGATAAATGAGAACTCCTCAAATTTAAATACTTCTGTGATTCAAAGGACTCTGCAAAGAACATGAAAAGGCAGTCCACTCAATGGGAGAAAATATTTGGAAACCACATATCTGAAAGGGTTTGATTTCCATTTTATATAAAAAATATCATACTATTCAACAATAAAAGAGCAAGCAATCCAATTTAAAACTGGTCAAAAGACATAAATAGAGATTTCTAAAAAGAGGAAATACAAATAGCCAAAAAGCACATGAAAAAGATGTTAAATATCACTAGCTATTAGGGAAATGCAAATCAAAACAGTAATAAGATATCATCTCATACTGCACTGAATGGCCATTATTTAAATAAATGGAAAACTACAAGTGCTGGAAAAATGTGGAGAAATAGAAACACTCCTTCCCTGTTGATGGGAATGTAAAATGGTGCAGCCTCTGAAGACAGTTTGGTGGTTACTCAGGACACTAAATGTAGCATTTTCATATGATCTAGCAATTCCTCTACTATGAATATATCCGGAAGAACTGAAAATTGTGACACAAACAGACATTTGCACACCAATGTTCACAGCGGCATTTTTCACAATTGCCAAAAAAGAGAAACAAACCAAGGGTCATCAAATAATGAAAATTTAAACAAAATGTCATTTATACATATAATGGAATATTATGGTTCTCTAAAAAGAAATGAAATTGGGACACATATGATAACATGGATGAACCCTGAAGACATGATGTTAAGTGAAATAAGCCAGGCATCAAAGGAAAATATTTCATTGTCTCACTAATATGAACTAAATATGAAGAATAAACACATGGAGTTAAAGCCTAGAATATAGGTTATTAGGAAATAAAAGGAGTGCTGGGAAGGTGTACTGATGCTTAATGTATGTAGGTGTTTCAATCAACTTGATGGTGAAAGTGTGGAAATGGATAGATTTAAGTGTACTAGTCAGCCAAAGGGTGCTGATGCAAAGTATCAGAACACTGTTGACATTTATAAAAGGTATTTATTTGAGATAGAACATTACAGTACCATAAGAAGTATTTGTTCACCCAAAGTCTGTTGCCACATGTTGAAACCAGATGGTGGACAATGTCTGTGAGGGTTCAGCCTTCATTTTCCCTCTTAAGGCTTCATAGTCCCAGCTTTTTCCAAACTCAGCTGATGGCTAGCATAAGGCTTGTCTCTCTTCCTGGTGCCTATTTCTTTCCAGACTCAGCTGCTCTGTTCTCATCACAAGGTTGGCTGTAAACTATCAGTTTCATTTCTCTTCTGGGGCCACAGGATCCTCTGTGTATCTTCTCTGTGTATCTACTTCCATGTGCTCTTGATTGAGCATCTTGTTTATATAGCCTACTAGGGGGGCGGGGACTCAACCCTGCTTGCCATAAGGATGGCAGTCCAATGAAAGCCCTAATCTTAACATAATTTATTCAAAGTCATCTCAGTTGAATATAATACAGTCAAAGGGTATCATGCACAGAGGAATAAACCCATTTACAAACATAATCAAATATATTTTTTATAATTCATAAGTAATATCTATCTGCTACACTCCATGACATGATTTCAAAAAAGACATTACAATATTTACAAAAAAAAAACACCTTAAGTCGGTAACAATGCTAAGTAGAAAATCCTATCACAATCAGTTAAAAAAAATAGTTTGTTTTGGGACAAAGTCTCTTCTGGCTGTGGACCTCTGACACAAAACAATTTATCTGCTTCAGATATACAAAGGGGAACACAAAGGATAAACATTTTCATTACAGTAAGGAGAATATTGGTGGGAAACATGAGTCACTGGTCCCCTAGAGTTCTGAAAACCTGTTAAAGAGCATACATCATTAAATTTCAAAGTCTGAGAGTCATTCTTAAGATGATGGTTTCATTTCACCCTTGAGGCCTCATGGGGACCAAAACTTTCCACAGGCTTGTCCAAGAGCTGTTTTCTTGTTTCCACCCTCATCAAGCATCAGGGTGGAAGCTGAGCTCCAGACCCCACCCTCAAATACATTAGGGTGATAGCCACAACTTCCCCAACCCTTGAGGACTGTGCTCCACCCCCTCTGTAGCCTGGGATGGCAAAAGTCTCCCTGAACATGAGGCTGGAAAATCCACCCTCTTCAACTGCCAGGCAAACTCACCCTCTCTGTACATATGGGTGGGATTCATTTCTTGTCCCAAGGAGATGTCTTAATTCCAGGTCTCTTCTTCCATGGTTTTCTTCTTAGAGCTGTTTCCCCATCCATTTCTCCCTCCTATGTCCCATTTAGTCCAGGTTGACAGGGTTTTTTTTTTTCATACAGCTCTCACAAAAATCTTATTTGTTTAGCATACAGGAAGCAGGGGTCCAAACCATCAGACAGTAAGACTTTCCACAAGTCTTTCCTAGATAACGGCTTCTTCAATCCTGATTTACAAGTTCTAAGTTTATTGAAATCCTCAAATGCAGTACTTTCACCTGGGGGCTTGATTTCCAGAATCAGTTTCTGGTTTCTTTGTGCCCAAGAATTCAGTTCTTAGCTTATCTCTCTTCTCTAGAATTTTACTATGACCTGCAAGGAGAAGACAAGCTGCATTCTTTGAGTTTACTTTGGAAAGTTCTTCAAGTAAATGCCCAGGCTCACCATTTTCAAATTCTTCCTTCCATAAAACATCATGAGTTAATCTTGCTAAGTTCTCTGCAACTTTAAAACACGGATTGCCTTTCTTCCAGTTTCCAATAATAGTTTCATCGTTAATTTCTACAGCATCATAAAAGTCTCTTTAGTGTCCATATTCCTACCAACAATCTCTTCAAATCATGGTAGGCCTTTTTTATAAAGCATCTCACATTTCTTTCTTTCTAAGTCTTTATCAAAAGTAACTTTAAGCCCATATTACTAACAACATTCTCTTCAAAGCAATCTAGACATTTTCAATCAAGCATCTCAGAATTCCCCCCCAAAATACCACTTACCCATTTATAAAACTCTTCCAGCATTTTGCTAATTGCAAAAGAACAACCCTGGTCTCAGTACCAAGTTCTGTATTAGTAAGCCAATGGAGTTCTGATGCAAAATGCCAGATATCTATTGACTTTAATAAAGGGTATTTATTTGGGTTAGAAGCATTAAGGCCCTAAAAAGTCCAACTCCAGGTTACTTCCATATCATAATCTGTTGCCATGTGTTGAAGCAAGATGGCAGGTGACATCTCTCAGGATTCAGCCTTCCTCTTCCTTTTGAAGCTCTATATGTGCAACTTCTGATCTCAGCTGTTGGCTGGCATAAGGCTCATCTCTCTTCTCAGGGCTCATTTCTTTCTGTGCTCAGCTGCTCTGATCTCTTCACAAGGTCATATGTAAACTACCAGGCTCATCTCTCTTCCTAAGGCTGCAGAATCTTCTGAATATCTTCTCTGTGTATCTATTTCTGTGTGTTCTTGATAGAGAATCCAGTTTATACAGCCTACCAAGGGTGGCAGGGACTTAACCATGCATGCTGTAATGAAGTGGTCAAATCAAAGCCCTAATCTTAAAATAATTTAATCAAAGACATCTCAGCTGCATCTACTACAATCTAAGGATATCACACCTATTTATAGACATAATCAAATATATTTTTTGGAATTCAGAAATAATATCAAACTGCTTTAGGAGGCATGGTGTTTTTTCTTTTGGAATAATGAAAACATTCTAAAATTGGCTAAGGTGATGAAAGCACACATCTGTAATGAGTATGAAAGCCACTTGTTGTACACTTTGAATGGATTGTACAAAGCATGGGAATGTATAACACAATGAATAATGTGTTGGAATATGGACTGTGGTTAACAAAACAAAATGAGAACATTCTCTCATGGGCTTATTATTCACTTTTACATTTACCTTCAGCTAATGCAAGCATTTTTTTTTCCAGCTTCTTATATATTTCATTTTCTATGTCTTGTCTCAATATATTACTTAATAAAGTTGCTGAGAGTTTGGCTTCCTTTGTTCTCTATACAAGATTGCTTCCACTATACACATTGTAAGTTCTATGATGTTTGAACAAGAAGATTTCCCTTTAATTCTTTTTTTTCTTTCAGAGTAGGTATTTTCCTTCAGTCTCTTTGATAGCAGTTTTCATAATGAATAAATATTTAATTTGGAGATGCATCTCTTCTGTAAAGAAAATTTTGTCATATGAACTTTTAAGTTAGGTTGTAATAAATTTGTACTTTTTTTGTCTAACGTTATGCTACTTATACTTTTGTGATAAATACAATTTGGTTATGATATATACTATTTTTATATCACTCATATTTTATAGAATTTTTATAAAATTGCTAAATTATGTTTGAAATCCATAATTTAAAAAAATTATTCTATTTTACAAATTCTATTTTTCCTCTAAACTATCTTCAAAATCTGCCTAATCTCCTTCTCTACTTTGCAATATTACATTTTATGCATTATGTATATGTATAAGGTTGATTTTTCCCTTAGTCAATCTTTAAAATGGATCTCTTATAGCCATTTCCATCATGTAACATTCTCAGAAAGTGTAAGTGTTTATTATGGAACTGAATACTTGGGATTTCTGACATTTTTGGTCCTCATACCTTATGCATATTTTCCTTACTATGATATTCTCTTGAACATTTCTTTATTTATCTTTTTTGCAAGAATTATTAACAATTGTGTTTGATTTTTTTGAAATTTATCATATGGCATTTCAAATGGAAGAACATGCCTTTCTTATAAAAAGAAAGTTAATATTTATTTGTGATATTCTTCCCTCCATTTTCTCTGTTTTATTTTGTCCAGAAAATAACTCTTTTTCAATAGTTACATTTTTGTCTACATGATTTAAATTATCTTCACAAAATTTCTTATAGCCTTTTCCTTATGTCACTTATGATATTTGCAAAGTCTGAAAAATTTATTGTTTTCTCATTATTCATTTCTCATTCGATGTGTATATATGACTTTATTGAATTGTGATATTTTAAATACCCCCAACATTTCCATTAAAATTATTTTATTCATTTTTATGTGTGCATTTTTAAACATGTTTGCAGAATTTTAGATATAGTCTTTACCCAAGTGATCCTAAATAGTCACTTCTTCTATAAGAAAGAACTGTCTTGTGATTATGAGTTTCCTGTGATTTGTAGTTTATAGAAGGAATCCAAGTTTGGAGCAATGTTACATATGGAACAATTAAACAGGCAGAATTTACTTGAGGTTAAGTGTGGAGTGATCATCTGGGAGTTCCATAAGTTCCGAGTGAGAAAGAATAATACCCACTCAAGAACATCCTTACTATTCTTTTTTTTTTCCTTTTTAATTTATTTAGGGTAATGTCTGGTTAATTTTGGAATGGGAATAGAATATTCTATTCCCATTCCCCTGGTGCCTACATACTGGGATGAGTGGTTGTCTTCTAATTTATTTTACCATTATTTCAATATCTATGTTTAGATTCAATTTTGTCTATGTCTTCTGACATGTTTTTCATTGCATCACCCATATTTGTTTATTTTACTTACATATCTTAAGGATGCTTCCAGCTGTTTTACCAGTGTTAACCTTAGTGATTAGTATAGTTTTACAACTAAGGTAGAAAATATGAAATGCATTTATTACAAATTCCTATAACCCATCCCCTCCCCACACAGACACACATAAATTCCTCACAGCAAAAGATAGGTTGATAGATAGATGGATGAGCGTTAAAAAGACAGATGAGGCCAATGTCAAACTCAAGGATAATATTTTGATAGTTATCTTTATACCTTTATTGTGGCTGTGCCTTTACCAAAGTATGAAATTAATTTTGCTGCTCAAAATTATTTTTATTTTTAAAATTTGGTATTGTAGCAAATATAAGGATAAACAATAAATAATCAGAAATCTGAAAACCATAAATAATTTATCCAGACTAGTCTATAATACATTATTAGAATGATTTCTAAATTGATAGAATTAATTTTATAATTAATATAATGATGTGATCCAGATTCAATCTTTTAAAAAAAAAGTTTCATTCAAACATCCATATTGTCACAAGTGTAAATACTTCATTAGTTCCTACAGCTGAATAATATTCCATCATAGGTATATACCACATTTTTTATAATCCTTCAACAGTTGATGGACACTTGGGTTGTTTGCATCTTTTGGCAATTGTGAATAATGCTGCTATGAACATCAGTGTGCAAATGTCTGTTTGTGTACCTGCTTTCAGTTTTTCTGAGTATACACCTATTGGCCTGAATGCTGGATCATTTTGCAACTCTATACTTACTTCCTGAGGACTGTCAAACTGTCTTCCACAGTCACTGCTCCATTCTACATTTGCACTGGCAATGAATAAGTTACCCTATCTCTCTAAATCCTCTCCAACACTTGCAGATTTGTTTTTTTTTTTTGTTTTTTTTTAAGTTATGAC
>JAQZBX010053423.1:0-18893 GCA_029593785.1 Cabassous unicinctus | reverse complement strand
CTGTTAAATCCAAAGTTAAGATGGTTCCCACATGTTTTCTTCTATGAGTTTTGCAGTTTAGTTCCTTCATACATTTAGGAGATGAAGTAGGCATCCAATTTCTTCATTCTTTTGCAAGCATATATCCAATTTTCCCACCACCATTTGTGGAAGAGACCTTTCTTTTCCCAGTTAATGTACATGGCATTTTTGTCAAAACTCAGTTGGCCAGAGATGTATAGGACTATTTCTGAACTCTCAATTCTATTCCATTGTCTATATGTCTGGTTTTATGCCAGTAGATAACTGTAGCTTTGTAGTACAATTTGAAATCAGGAAGTATGACACTTCCCACTTTGTTCTTCTGCATAATTGATTAAGCTTTTGGGTACCCCTTGGAAAGGCATATGTATTTTAGGATCAGTTTTCCATTTCTGGAACAAAGGCTGCTGTGATTTTGGTAATTATTATATTGACTCTTTTGGTAGTTTGGGATTATTTTATGAATCCCAAAAAGAGAAAGATTATGTTTTTAAACTAATCTATTTCTGTGGGTGTGATACCATTTGATTGCATTAAATTTGTTTGAGGGGACTTTGATTAGATTACTTGATAAGATCCCTTTTGGGCTTTTGATTGGACTGTGTCATTGGGGCATGATTCATGTTGAGTCTCTGCCCTCTTGCTGGGTCTGATATAAATGGGAACACAGAGGGAAACACACAGATGCAGAAAAAGGAAGCCACCATGCTTGATCCTGCCATGTAAGAGAGTGACTAGAGGATTACTTAAACACAAAGCCCCAAGGTGCTTGGCTCATGGAGCAGTCACGAGGAGATGAACCCTGCTATATGCCTGATAGCTTACAGCTGAACTTGGGAAGAAAGTGGAACAACTGAGACTGATATAGGAGGCCTGGAAAGAGACAATCCCTATGTCTGGTTGCTCTCAGCAGAGCTCAAATCTCAGCAGAGGTTGGTGGCCATCTTGCTTCAACACATGGCAGCTGACTTTGGTGAGAAAACGTCTCTGATGGTGTCTCGGTTTGGACTTTTCATGGCCTTGGAACTGTAATCTGTTACCCCAAATAAATCCCCTTTATAAAAGCCAACCCATTTCTGGTACTTTGCAATGGCAGCCCTTTGGCAAACTGAAACAAATTGGTACCAGGAGAGTGGGGTTGTGCTGCTGCAATTATGAGCATCCATTATTGAATCTGTCATTGTATCCGTTATTGAAATCGTTGTTTGGTTTTCTCCAACTATTGTTGTAGAACTTTTTCCTCCTTCAGTTTTGTCAATGCTTGCTTCATGAATTTGAGGGATCTTTGATTAGGTGCAGATATGTTTATAATTTTTATATGTTCTATGTAGATTGATCATTTTATTAATGTATAGTATTCTTTGTGTCTTTTAATAGCTTTGAACTGAATATCTATTTTGTGTGATATTAGCATAGCCCCCCAAGCTCGCTCTCTATTACTGTTTGCATGGAACATTTTTTTCCATCCTTTCACTTTGAACCTATTTGTGTTTCTGGGTCTAAGAAGACTTAAAAGAGACAAGGTGAGTCTCTTGTAAACAACATAGTTGGACATGCTTTTTTATCCACTCTTCTAATTTGTGTCTTTTGATTTGAGAATTTAATCCATTTGCATTCAAAGTAATTACACATAAGCAGGACTTACTTCAGTTGTGACAATATGTATGAAATATATCTACCAGAGATGCTAATTAAAGACTTAGTGCTGGGGTTTTTCACTGTGGGCTGGTCATATGGGCAAATCTGCCTAATATGTACAAAAATTCCACTCTCCCAGCAGCAATATGGGCATTCAGCATAAACTATATAATTTGCATGAACAATTTAAGCACAATGAGTCACTCTTATTAGGTTCAGTTGAATTCTACCCCAAATCCCACTTCCCAGACACAAGTGAGGGGCCAACCTTGGAAACCACATTTCCTAAGGACAACCAGTCTAAAGCCTACTATATTAACTCTTTTCTGTGTACTAGGTAGTAGAACTTTATGTGAAAGCTCTGTAGATACTCTATAGGAAGAATAGTTAGGGCTAGTGCAGGAAACTGATTTGACACCTTGCACCAACAAGAGGGAGATTCCGTATGTGCTGCTGCTGTACCAGTTAGGTAAACTCCAGAATTAGGATTTACAGTGTGGCAGCTTTTTTCCCATCACAAGCAGCAGTGTGTGGGTGATATTTTTCAGAGATCAGGGAATTGAGGAATCCTGCAGCTCACTGTTTCCTACGCCCAAGGATCAGGCTGTCATGTTCCTTTGCCTATAGAGGACACAGAAATGAGACATGATGGAAGTACAGCCTCAAGAGTGGCTTGTGGGGAATCACTTCTTCCTGGAACTGGAGATAGGGAGTGAATGTTCTTTTGGAGTAAAGGAGTGTTTCACCTCTCATACATTTTATAATGATGGGCAAATACATTGTGAACACATATTTTTGAGCCTCAATTAGGTTACTTGCAATTTGAGACTCTTAATGAGTTTCTAAAGGCCAGCAAGGCCTAGAGAATTCTGTTATGACTCTGGTGGAAAAAACTCTTTTTATCTTAAGTCTTTGGGTGCCAACATATGCATGTCTAAATTAGTGGGAATCAGCAGCACTGTGGCAGATAAATGTAGAGATTTTCTGGAGGTCTTATTTGTCATGTTTTCAGAGTTCTACATTTGAAATAACTTCCTATCCCTATGAAATGGGAGAGAGTATAAAGTGACTGTGATAAATATTTCACAAAAAAAGTTAAAACTAACACTTCTCCTAAAGAATATCTTCATTCTGCCAGTTGGACCCGTCTACTTCTGATGGCCTGGAGTACCTCAGGTTAAAATGGCCAGGTGGACCTTGTTGCAAGTTGGGTTTCAACGGGGCTTTTGGCTTCTCAAGTTCGTGGGTGGAATAGTACCAAAAGATTCCAGTCCTTCGATGCTTCATGTAGTGGTGGGAAATAAGGAAGAATAAAGGTACTGATGGTTTTTATGGAAATATTTGTATTATTTGCATAGTATTTCATTTCTCCAAGGTGCTCTGTATTCTGCCATTAGCATTGAAACTCAAAGTGATGACTCTAAAATGTAGAGATGAGTTCATTGTGTCCATGACACTGTTAAATTTATGAGGAAGTGAATATGGAAAGTGCGTAACAGATCTGAGGACTAATTCATTGAGCCAGTGTTAGGAGTCCACATAATCTTATCTGTACTTGCTATGAATTGAATATAGGTCCCCGGTGTTATTATTCACACCCATTTTCCTACTCACAAATATGCGATGTGTTAGGACTCAGTGACCTTTGAGGATGTGGCTGTGAACTTCACCCCAGCAGAGTGGACTTTATTGGATCCTAGTCAGAGGAAACTCTACAGAGTTATGATGCTGAAAACCATTAGGAACCTCTCCTCAGTTGGTAAGGATGACATTATTCCTTCACTTGGTCATTTAGAGGCCAAGTATTGCTTGCTCATCAACACTATTCCAAAGTTTAGAATGTGGAAAGGGAATACATTGGTTCTATAAGCCAGATGTAGTACTAGCCATCATGAATTTAATAATGTTTCCATGACAATGAAAACCTAAAACTCCTTTAGTGTTGTCGGTGTGAGTATAGCCTTCATGAATCATTTTGGGGTAAAGTGAGGATATGTTTTTTTCTTGGTAAACATTGGAGTAGTTTTACTGTTTATTAAATTGACTATCATTTGATCCCTTGTCCCTGTTCCTCATGATGTTTTGAAACAGCTAAACACTACAACATCTTTCTTTGCTCACAGTTATCTTCCTTATAAGATTTGTTCACCTTTTTTTTCAGATGATGGAACTCAATTTAAAACCAATGGGTTAGTTTCACAGGAGGATATTTTTGGGCAAAAGACATGTGAAGAACAGATAATAGCAAAATTCACAAGAAATGATTCTAGTGTCTCTCTTTTAGGAAAATATTTGGCAGATATTAACATTGAAAACCAGCAGGAAAAACCACTGGAGACATATGCGGTAAGGTGAACTCACAAGAGCCAGCATTATCTCAGGAGAGAATCTTAGTACATCATGAAATTAAAACAAACAGACACAAACACATATACCTAGTGTTAAATTTGTTTATTTTCAGAGAATTTTCATCAAAAATATTTTCTTACATGTTCATTGTTTGAAACTAATTCACTTGAAAACAATATCGGGAAAAACCCATATATGAGAAACACTTTTAAATATAGCTATGGTCACACCATTTTCCAGAATATTCAGAATGTTTGTTACACTAACAGTCATTTCACACAGGGCAGAAAACCAATTTCACTGAAAATGTGCTTCTAATAATTAATGTTAAGTCATGAATAAACCATGGATAATGTTCTTACCATTTTCAGAAGAAATTATACGGGAGATATAGTCTATGCAAATAATGAAAGTGTTCAATGTGGAGAAACCTTGAACCAGATTCCAAATCTTCATCTGTTCCAGAAAACTCCTGGAATAAACCCATATGAATGCGATGAGTGTAGAAAAGTCTTCATGCATCATTCCTCCCTTAAGCGGCACATCAGATCTCATACTGGACACAAACCACATGAGTATCAGGAATGTGGGCAGGGCTGCAGTTGTGCCTTCTACCTGAGAACATGTGTGAGAAATCACAGTGAAGAGAAGCCATTTAAATGTAAGGAATGTGGGAAAGAGTTCATTTAGAAAACACATGATAACACACACTGGAGAGAAACTATGAATGTAAACAGTGTGGTAAATCCTTCCATCGTTCCACATATTTTTGACGACATGAAAGAGTTCATACTGGAGAGAAACCCTATCAGTGCAAGCAATGTGGAAAAGCCTTCATTTGTTCCACTTCCTTGAGAAGTCATGGAAGAACTCACGCTAGAGAAAAACCCTATGAATGCCAGTATTGTGGGAAAGCCTCCGTTCACGTGACTCCTTTAAAGGACATGTGAAAATGCATGCTGGAGAGAAGCCCTATGAATGTAGACAATGTGGTAAAGCCCTCAGTTGTCCCAGTTCTGTTAGAAGATATGAAAGGAGTCACAGTAGAGAGAATTGCTATGAATGTCAGTATTGTGGGAAAGCCTTTTGTTGCCTCCCATACTTTAAAGGACACGTGAAAATGCACACTGGAGAGAAGACCAATCAATGTAAACAGTGTGGTAAATCCTTTAGTAGCTCCATTTCATGTCAAAATCATGAAAGTACTCACTGGAGAGAAGCCCTATGAATGTGAATATTGTGAGAAAGCCTTTCGTTGGCACACATCCCTTCAAAATCATGTTAAAACACACACTGGAGAAAAGCCATGTAAATGTGAAAACTGTGGGAAAGCTTTCAATTGGCCTGCATCCTTAAAAAACCGTATGAGGACACATAGCGAAGAGAAACCCTATCAATGTACACAATGTGAGAAAAGCTTCAAGTGGCTCTTATCCTTACGGAATCATGTAAGGATGCACATTGGATAGAAATCACATATACACGAAAAGTTAGGGAATGCCTTTAGTTGGTCCTCATACTTACCAAAATGTGAGAATGTACACTGGAAGAAATCCCTATACCTGTATAATGTGAAAAAGCCTGATAAGTCATGTAGAATATTCCCAGAAATAAACATCATGGCATAACTAATTCTGTGAATAAGAGACCAATGAATAATTACATTTGATATTTGGATTTTTTTACTGGCCTTATATGGCAGGACATGTATAACATTTACTAATTATATTCCATTGTTCTTTCTTACTGAGAAAAATTACTTTTTTTTTTTTTTTGCCAGAAGAGTCTTTTGCCATGTTCTTAGTTAATAAGTTACTTGTGTGATCTTGTAAATGGGCATAGTTTATTAGAGTTTATTCTTGTGAGAATTTTTTTCTGTTTTCCACTTTTTCATTACTTATGGCTGGGATTTCGATATTTTAGTTAAGACATGAGACCTGTGGTAGGACAATAAAGTCTACAACTGGAGATGGCTCTCATGGATTGTATTACATCATCATGGGTAATATTGGCAAATACATTTTCAGTTCCTGAACGTTTCCTAGTAGAATTCACCAGTACCCTAACTTGCGTAAGATTTGGAAGGCAGAAGTGAAAAATCTGCTCCTGAGGCTTTGGAGCTATCATACTGGGAGATAAGATAGATGTATATGCAAATTGTGAACACTAGCTTCCAGCTCATTTTCCTGATTCTTGACCCCTATCAAGAGCATCTGCAAAATAAGACCAACTGCTTGACTTCCATTTTCTCAGGGGTGTAGTCTTCCACGTCTCCACATGCTACTCATCAATGATACATCTGAAGCTTGCATGAGGCCAGTGATTCCAACTCTCATGGTTGGGAATATGCTCTAAGTTTCTAATATCCCTGTACTTAGATTTTATTTATTCGGGGTCTAATTTGTAGAGTAAACACTATGTTCTGTTGATATTGTTAGTGGTTTTCTGTTTAGAATTCAACCATGGGTGCTACAGAAAGAAGCCAGATGGGAATCCATTCCTCAGCTGCGTTGTGCAGGAGTGCTCTGTCCCAGTCCTTCCATGTGGGAATAGCCACCTTCCCCATGTCAGGCATATTGCATGCAGTTCCTGTTACTTGACATAGAATATAATACTTCAGTATGTGTTTACTCTCTGTTTGGTCATTTATGATTTACAAAAAAGTCCTTTTTTTTTTTTTTATAAAACAAAATCTTCTGCAGGTGTTTCTCAGAAATATCCTATTAAGAGTGTTTTTTAAAAAGTTGAATACTGAGAAATCTTCTTGTCTTCATTTTTCACTTACTGAGAGACTATGTTAAAATACCCCACTGCAATTATGGGTTGTTAGATCAATTTTGTAATTGTGTGAATTTAAGCATTATATACATTCTGCGTCAGTATTACTAGGCACCTACTGACTGGCTTTTTTCTTTCAGCTAAAATTTATTTTTTTAATGCAGTTAAATTTTAAAATGCCTTATTCATTCTTAGTAAGCAAAACTTAGATCATGGTTGTCAGTGCCCTCTAGCCAAAGACCACTGGGATCACATGTAGTCAAATAGAACTGTATATTGAATTATAGCAATCAGGAAGAAAATGTGCAAACACTCGTGCCTAATGTCCTTCAGGCGCCCGCCTAGACTTCTCTGCCCCAGACGGGGATGAGGCGTTTAGCTGCACATGCTAACCACGTCCTGGCCTTCCTCTCTTGTCTGCCTCACCCCCATAGCTCCAAGGTGTGTCTTCATACACTAAGGCCCATGTTCACTTTTTCCTGGCACCCGGCACATCCTGCAGAGAACTCCAGCCCCTTGTCCTTTGGGAAGTAGGGAGAATCTGCTCAGATATTAGGAACTCATCCTTTCATATGGCTCCCAGCATGCAATGTGAATCCACCTGAAAATAAGCTATGTCCTGGAGACACCTGTAATTTCATGAGGGTAACCTTTTTGGTTTGAGGTTTCTTTTGGAAAGCTTAATAGTTGATCTGACCTTAGAGGGTTCTCTCTTAGCTTTTCCTGGTCCAGGGTCAAAAAACTCCCTGTATTAGAAAAAGAACTACAGCTGCCATCTTTCTTGGAAAAAACCTGCTCAAAGCTTATGTTCTTTCCCCAAATTAATGACTTAAATTTGTATGGTGAAAATGTTCACAAAGGAATGCATTAAATGTTTTGGGTTAAGTAATGATAGAAGCATCCTTTGACTTGCCATCAAGATTAATAAATTGGTTTTGTCTACAGTTAGTTGTGTAAAGCATCCTGATGTGCCCTTCCCTGTGCTTATCTCCCTCTTGCCTCATCGATGTCCACTGTCCTGATTCTTTGCTTATTCTTCACACCTTGACCATCTATTGTTTTTCATTAGGTAGTGCTTTGTCTACTTTTCCCTGAACTTTCAATAAATTAATATTAATGGGATTATGCTGAAATATATTTATTGTGGCTTGTTTGCCTTACTGTGTTTCACAGCTACTGGTGTGTGCTCATGCAGTCCAGGCCTTCTGATGTTTCTGTTTGTTTATTCAATTTTATTTTATTGTGCTTGCAAGAAAATACTACAGTTATTATTGTTTGAATCTCCAAGTGCAAAAGTAGAAAAATTATCTGTACATGTGAGGAAAATTGCTGGTTGTACATCATGGCCAAGTTCAGATTTATTGTAAAATGGCCATAGAGTGTAAATTAATCCTCCCACAATCCATGCATTTATCTACATTCTATATGACCACTAACACTGGATTTTCTAATTTGCTAATTTTTGCCCTTTTCATTGATACATAATATTATATATTGGAGATTTTATGTTGTGATTTTTTTCATTGCCAATGAATTTCACCTTTATTCATATGTGGACTTTTATCTTTTGTAAAATATGTTTTGTTCATTTAACCATTTTTTCTTTATTTTTTTGGTTCATTCATTTTTACTCCACATGGTAGACTTTTCATATATGTACATTGCAGATATTTTTCTGCCAGTTTTTGTTTTGCCTTTTCCTTTCCTTAATTTTAATATAGTTTCATTGTTCTCTTTTATTTGTATTTTAGTAACATATATATAACCTAAAATTTCCCCTTTAAACCATATTCAGCTATATAATTCAGTAGCATTAATATTCAAAATGTTATGCTACCGTCACCACCATCTATTACCAAAACGTTTCCATTACCCCAAACAAATTCTGTACCAATTAAGCATTAACTCCCCATTCCCTACCCACTCCCTGGCCCCTGGTAACCTCTGTTCTAGTTTCTGACTATGAATTTCCTTATTCTAATTATAACAGTCAGATCATACAATATTTGTCCTTTTGTGTCTGGCTTATTTCACTCAACATTTTGTCATCCATGTTGTCATGTTTCACAACTTCCTTTCCATGGCTACATAGTATTCTACTATGTATATACCACACTTTGTTTACTCATTTGTCTGTTGATGGACACTTGGGTTGCTTCCATTTTTTGGATATTGTGACTAATGCCTCATGAACATCGTTGTGCAAATACTGTTCAAGTCCCTGCTTTCAATTCTTTTGTGTATATACCTAGAAATGGGGTTGCTGGGTCATACAGTAATTATTAACTTAACTTTGAGAGGAGATGCTAAATTGTTTTCCACAGGGTGCACTAATTTACATTCCCCCAAAGATGAACAAGTGTTCCTATTTCTCTAAATTCTTTCCAACACATGTTATTTTTCATTTTTTAAAAAATAGTAGCCACTATAGTGGATGTGAAATGGTATCTTGTGGTTTTGATTTGTATTTCCCTAATAGCTAAAGATGCTGAGCATTTTTCATATGCTCTTTGGCCATCTTCATATCTTTTTTGGAGAAATGGCTCTCGCCCATTTTTTAATTGGGTACTTAGTTTTTTTATTGTTGTTCTAGGATTTCTTTATATATTCTGGATATTAAATCCTTATTGAATATGTGGTTTCCAAACATTTTCTTCTATTGAATAGGTTGTCTTTTTACTTTCATGATAAAGTCCTTTGATGTACAGAAGTTTTTAATTTCGATAAGGTCCCATTTATCTAATTGCAGTAGTCAGCCAAAAGGGGTGCTGATGCAAAGTACCATAAATCTGTTGGCTTTTATAAAGGGTATTTATTTGGGGTGAAAGTTTACAGTTACATGCCCTAAAGAGTCCAGCTCAAGGTACCATAAGAGGTACTTCCTCACCAAATGTCTGTTGCCACGTGTTGAAGCAAGATGTCTGCGAGGGTTCAGCCTTCTTCTTTTCTCTTAAGGCTCCATGGTCCCAGCTTCTTCAGATATCAGCTGTAGGTTAGCATAAGGCTCGTTTCTCTCCTCAGGGCTCAGCTGCTCTGGTGTCTTCACAAGGTCAGGTGTAGACTACCAGGCTCATCTCTCTTCCCAGGGCCTCTGCCATGTCTAATGAGCTGTCTCTCTTCCTCTGTGTTAGCTTTTTGAAATATTGTGATGGAATGAATATATTTGGCATATGGAAAGAACATATATTTTTTGGTGTCCAGAGGGTGGAGTGTGATAGTTTGAAGCTGTATGGACCCTAGAAATGTATGTTCTTAAAGTTAATCCTTTCCTGTGGGTGGTAGACCCTTTGCAAGTAGGATCTTAACTTAAGATGTTACCCTCCTCATTTGGGGCGGATCTTAATCCTCTTACTGGAGTCTTTTATAAATGGAGGAATAAAAGGCTCACAGAGACACAAGAAAAGAGCCACAGAGAAGCCAGAAGAGTTGAGCAGAGCTGCCATTATGCCCTGCCATGTGCCTGATGGCCCACAGCTGAGCTCAGAGAGAAAGCATCTTTTGATGACATTGCCATGTGCCTGATCACTAATCACCAACAGCTACAATTTGCTGAGACAGCATCTCTTGATGATGCCTTGATTTGGACACTTTCATGGCCTCAGAACTGTAAGCTTTTAACCAATAAATTCCCATTATAAAAGCCAGCCCTGTTTTCTGGTGTATTGCCCTGGCAGCCTTTGGCAAACTAAAACACGTTAAAAAAACAAAAACAAAAACCAATACTATAGTACTGGCATTTATAATTACCCATATGGTTGGTTACCTTTACCATAGGTCCTTATTTCTTTTTGCTGCTTTGATCCACTGTCTAGTGTCCTTTCCTTTCAGTGTGATGAATTCCCTTGAGCATTGCTAGTAGGGCAGGTCTAGTGGTAATGAACTCCCTCGGCATTTTTTTTTGGTCATAATCTTTTGCTCATTTGTGAAAGAAAGTCTCTGGATATAAAGATTTTGATTGGCAGTTGTTTTCTCTCAGCACTTTACATATTTCATCCTACTTCCTTGTTACCTCCATGGTTTCTGATGTAAATGACAATCTATTTGGAACTCTCTTGTACACAATACATTGCTTTTTTTTTTCTTGCAGCTTTCAGAACTCTCCACAGTTTGACTGCCATGTGTCTGGATATATTTCTTTTCAAGTTTGTCCTGTTTGGTGTTTATTGGCTTCTTGGATGTGCATATTCATATCTCTTGCTAAGTTTGGGAGTCTTTTTGTTCCTTATTTCTTTGAATATTCCTTCTGCCCCTTCTGGGATTCCCGTAATGCATGTATTGGTACACTTGGTGGTATTCCATAGGTCTCTTAGGCTATTTTCATTTTTTCTAATTCTTTTTTCTTTTGGCTCTTCAGCCTCACTCATTTCAATTCTCTTGCCTTTGAGTTCACTCATTCTTTTGTCAGCTCCAATCTGCTGTTGAAACCCTACTGGGAATTTTTTCATTTCAGTTATTGTGGTCTTCAACCCCTGCAGTTCTAATTGATTCTTTAAAAAAAAAATTATATCTCTTTATTAATATTGTTCATTGTTTTCTCGATATCTTTTCATTCTTTCTCTGAATGTTCCTTCATCTCCTTGAGCATATTAATTTAAAGTCTTTGGTGTGCCCACAGTCTGGTTGTCTTCCTTGGTGTCCTCTGGATTTTTATCCACTGCCTTTAGATGATCCATCATTACCTATTTCTTTGATTGTCTTGTAATCTTTCGTTGCACACTGTACATCTTATTTTAAAATGTTAATTCTTGGATTTTGTCCCCGAGTGGTCTGTTTCTTGAGTTTGTATCAATATAACAGAGATTTTCTTGAGTGCCAAGAGGTAACAAAACCAAGGAAACCAATGGAAAAAAAAATACATTTCACCATCTTTGCAAACTTCCTGTCCATTGGCTGGTGCTCTTCTTCAGAGTTCAGCCTTCCTGTCAAGAAGGTCAGCTCAAGGTGAATGCAAAGTGCAGAGTCCTTGTCTTTTCTAAGCCTGTGTCTTGTCCTAGACTTGTGCTTGCTAGTGGCTTTAGGAGTTGCCCCATTTACAGGAATACAAATGTCTCCCCTACTTCCTGGGAAACGGACCTTCTCCCTTTGGCCTGCTCCACCACAGGAGCAGGTAAACATTTTCTCCAGGCCTTTCAACGCCATTATTTCTTACACTGCTTTCATTGTCTGAAGCTTCTTTTGCCTGGAGGGCAAATTCCTGGAGCGTGGGCAAGCCAGAGAGGGGTGTCTTAGGTCAGTCCTTGCCAGCCAGAAGCAAGCCAGGGACCCACAAAAGGTGATACCTGATTCCATGCTGCCTTGGAGATAGTGTGAGGGAGTGACTAGCAAAGGTGCCAGGAGCTTCTCCTATGGCTCTTTGAAGCTGCATTTTCTTGATTTGGAACTTGCCTCATAAATGCAGCCCATTAACTGTTTTTAATAGTTTTGAGGAAAGATATTGTTCCTAAGACTCCTCTCCCACTTTTGCCTGTGGTTAGGACAATGTCCTTCTTCACATCCGGACATCTAGCTATCTGAAGTAGCTGAGTAAAAGGCACTGATGAGCGATTGGACTGCACACCCTCGGGTCTTGGGGGATTAGGTCTTTATATCCTACCCTGGCACCAGCAAGGTGTACCAGGAGACAAAGTTGTGGGTGTCATTGCAGCCTGCTGCCAGGCTGGAGGATGAGCAACCGTAGCCCCTGCATAGAGGGTGAAATTCACCAGTATTTACCCCCGTTTATCAGACTCTTCCTCCTGCTGTTCCCTGTACCGTGTTTTCCTAGACCGCAGAGGTTCAAAATAGCTCATCCAGGCAGTTTCTGCCAGTGTAACAGTTGTTCTGGTGGAGGTTTTGATTCCTGGAGCTCCCTACTCAGCCATTTTCCTACCATCCTTTCCCTTCTAGTGCGTTTCAAGCTTCATTTTCTTGATATGGCACTCACCCACTTATTGTAACCCTTTACCTGTTTTCTGGAGTTTTGAGGAAGATGGCTCTGCCAGGTTTTGCTAGTTGTTCAATGATTCTGAGGGAGAATCTTACACCACCATCTTGCTTGACTGGATTCTCCCCCAACACACACACCTAATTTTAAAGGGAGTAGGATTCTGCAGTTTTAGAGGGTAGTTTGCAGGATTTAGTTGTCAGAGAACAAGACTTTCTGGATATACTAAGACATGGATTCTACACTGGCACTAATTCCTGGAGACACAAACCACCCTGCTGCTCCTCCATTCAGAGTGATGCTAATGAAGGTCCCAAAAGGAGAAAATCTGCTTCCAGAACATTTCACAGTCTGTGCAGTAAGACATTGGTCTCATGATGTGATTAATTCCTTAGGCCCAGGATGTATAGTGAGAGTAGGTGTACAGTACTTATTAATTGGAAAAATACCTATTTTGGTGTCTTAATGCTTTTATTTGAGGCATATTTTGTCAGGAAGCTGTCAAGTGGATGCTTCTAGAACTGTTCACCAATGAAAAGAATAAATTGGAAATAAACACGGAGTTCATTCAAGAAGGATGAAAGATGTCAGAGAAATAGGGGCATTTTCTCCCACCTTCTTCACCAGCCTGTTTGGGTGTTAGAAAAGCTATGGAGAGTGTGATTAGAATATGACAAGCTTAATTAGTGTGGCATGTTAATCATAGTTGTATTCTAAATGTCTTGTTTTTACTGATGCATATGAAAAAGGCTTCTGGCATCTATATGCAGCTCTTCATTTAGCAAATGCTGTTTGCTCATCTCTGTTTTTAGAAATAATCAGAATAAAACATTCTTCACTTGGCAGACACAACAGTGTGCTTTGACTATCTTGTCTTAGGGCTAGGCCAACAGTGTTTATCTTGAATACAGACACATGCATGTCAGATTGTGGGATAGAAATGTGAAAGCTTATGGGCCAATAGATTAGTGAATTTTTTAGGGTTTCAGTTGTCTGAGAACAAGATGAGATAACCCATGTAATATAGACTATTCACTGAAAGAGAAAGGTACCAAAGTTGGTGAGACTGTTAATATTATGGAGGCCACATGTACCTCATACACATATTGTATGTCTTGATGCCAGTAATCATTTGCCCCAGGCCAATTCTATTTGATTATTTCTTCTGCTTTAGCTGTCAGCAGCCTACTTTTGTATACAAGGCAAGTTCTGGGACTATAAGCCAGAGATGGGTGTTCTGGTTCAGTCCTTCAGTCTGCCAACTGATAGACTGACATCAACATACAGGCCTCCCAGTATATGCATAGGCATTATTGTGCCTCCTCCAGAACAGGGCCAGAAACCCACACCGAGAGCACAGCCCAGCTCCCCACTGTACCAGGGAGGGTTTCAGGAGGGTCTTGCAGTGGGGCCATGCATCTACCATTTTAAAATTCAGTTGTCTTGATTCAGAGCTTGCTCCATTACTGCAATCCTTTAACTGTTTAACTCTGCCTGCTTGTTAGTTATTCAAGGATTCTGTGCGGGGACACACACTGGGAGTGTCTTACCCCACCATCTTGGTTGACCAGAAGTCTGCTTTTCTTCTTTGAGCCTATGTGAGCATTCTTTTCTCATCAAGCTAGTGATGATTTTTGTGAAAATCTAATTTTATGATGCTTATGAAGTGATGACTTTCTAATGCCCTCATCTTTTCCATCTATTATTTTGTGGTCTATTATGAGGAAGAAGTTTTACTTATTTTTTTTCTCCTTTCCTAGTCCTCCCTTTCCTCCCCTTTCTCCCCATTTTCCTCTTCAATCAATGTTTGTTCATCACTTCCTATACTGATTGAGGAACTATTGCTTTCATTATTGATTTTTTTTTTTTAGAGAAGTTGTCATTTTACAGAAAAATACACAGAAAGTGGAGTTTCCATATATCCTCCTTTGACGACTTATACATTTTGATGCTCAAATTTTCACAAATTTGTCCATTAGGAGCCCTTTCAAAATACCTTCTGTGTACTGCTGGCATGTCATAATAATTTTTGTAATGTTCCTTACTTTCCAAAATAAGATTGTTTTCCAGGTTCACCTTGTACCTACCTTGTCGCAGCCCTGGAATGAGCTATTTCTCCAAATAACCTTGGTTCCTTTTAGTGAGGAATAGTATTCATATCTGTGAGCAAGGTGTGCTCATTGCTACTGGGATGTCTTTGTTTCTAGTCCTCAGCAGATAGAACTTGGAAATTTATGTATATGTGTTTGTGTAAGAAAAACATACACAGCTATTCCTACATTTATCTAGCAGTATATGAAAAACTGAGTTCATATTGATGCCTCCAATTCCAAGTCAAGTACAGGCTTCATTGTAGTCTTCCTATTTTCCATATTTGTAACTTCCTTCTACAGCATTGAGAAACATGCCTCTTATTACCCACCATATATTTACTTTTTGGCTCAGTACTAGAGCCACAGAAAATATATTCAATCTCATTAATAAATACTATTTGGGATACTCCTATTAACTAGAGATCAACAAAGTGTATGACAGCAATAAATAGGAAGAAAATAATGAAAGTATCGTATCGTAAGGTTTCTACACTTTGTATGAATGGTATAAAGTTATTTTCAAGTAGAATGTGATACATTTTGGATGTATATTGAAAATTGAGAGCATTCAGTAAAAACTAGAAAGAGGTAGTAATAATCCAATAGCAAGGGTAAAATGGAATAATAAAATAGTCAATTAATTCAGAAGTAGGCAGAGAGGTGGGAAAAAGGGACAATGAACAGAAAACAACTGGGAAGGTGTTAGATTTACATCAAAACACAATGACACTGTTAACTGTACAAGTCTAAAATTCCACATTAAATAAAACCACTCATGGACCTACATTAAATATAAAGACATAGCTGACAACTAAAAGGATGAAAAAAGAGATATGCACACCCCAAAAATAAAAAGCTGGAATGCCTATATTGCTGTTAGACAAAGTGGACATCAGAAGAAGGGATGTTATAATAGAAAAAGAGCAATAATACATAGCGATAAAAGGGGTTAATTCATTAAGTAGACAGAATAGGATTAAATCTGTGCAATTGACAGCAGAACCGCAAAATATGTAAAGCATTAATTGATTAACCAATAGGAGAAATACAGCAACAATTATTGATGAAGACTGCAACATGTATGCCACAGTAATTGATAGAACAAGTGGAAAAGAATTAGTTATTTGTTTTAGTTTGTTAAAGGCTTCCAAAGCAATATGCCAGAAATGGGTTGGCTTTCACAATGGAGATTTATTAATTTATAAGCTTCCAGTTCTGAGGCTGGGAAAAATTTCCAAATCAAGGCATCAGGCAAAGTTGTCTCCCCAAAGCCTGGCTGGCAGTGAATCCTGGACTCCTTTCACATGGCAGGCACAATGGCAGCATCTGCTGTCTCTCCCTTCTCTTCTGGGTCCTGTTGCTTTCAGCTTCTGGTTTCCTCTGGCTTTCTCTCAGCTCCTGTGGCTTTCTCTCTGTGCTTCTGCATTCCGTTGATGTTCGGCTTCTGGCTCCCAGGACTTTCTTTCTCAGCTTCTGGGGGTTTCTCTGTCTCTACTCATATTCATCCCATTTATAAAGGATGCCAGTAAGAGGATTAAGACCCACCCTGGCCCATGCCCTACTGAAGTAATCTAATCAAATGGCCTTTAACTGAATCTAATCAAAAGGTCTCACAACAGGCTCACACCCCCAGGAATGCATTAGCTCTAAGGACATTATCTTTTCTGGGGTAAATACAGCCTCAAGCCATCACACTACACAACACAATCAACCAACTTGAACTAACTGACACTTGTAGAACACTACCCCACCAGAGCAGAATATACATTGTTTTCAATTATATCTGGAACAGTCTCAAAAACAGACCATATTCTGAACAAAAAAAAAACGAATAACAAAATTGAAACGATCAGAATCATATATAGTTTGCTCTCTGAACACAATGGAATTAAACTAGAAATCAATAATAGAAAGATATCTGAAAAATCTAGTATTTGGAATTAAATAAAACACTGTAATATTCTGTATGTCAAATAATCAGACAAAAGGTAATTTAGAAAACGTTTTTAATTAAATGAAAATGAAAGCATGACATATTAACGTTGTTGAGAACTGCTGAAAGCAGTGTTTATGATCAAATAGGTTTTATCCCAACAATGCAAGCTTGGTTGAAAATGTGAAAATTAATACATGTAAATCATTATATGAAAAGACTGAAGAAGAAAAACTATATGATCATCCCAGTACTTGCAGAAAAAAAACATTTGACAAAATTGAACATCCATTCATTATAAAGCCTCTCAGAAACCATGTGTAGAAGACTTCTTCAACTTGATAAAGGGCACCTAGGAAAACCTGTTACTTTCTGAATGGGATGCTGCCTGATTCCTGAATCTCTCAATAAAGCTGTGAGATCCTAAATTTAAATTTGTTTAAAAGTTTTGTATCTGTAGAGAAGGTGTGTAAAGGTGAGACCTAAGAAAGACACCTTTGGCTGGTCTGCTGGAGAAAGGATTGAGTTTGAGTGTTTGTTTACTCAAAACCTGAAACTCCAGGTGAGACTGTCATCACTGGAGAAAATTATGGCCTCAAAAGAGGGAGTGTTTCCCCACTAACAGGAGGGGAGAGGAGGGGAGAGGAAGGTATGTTGGGCTCCCAGAGTTAAATCTCTCAGGTTTTCCTGCTCCATCCCCAGGGACTGAGCCACCCTAGGGCCACATTTCAGCAGGGTCTGGCCCCCAAGCTTGTGAGCCTGTCTGTGATTCTGAACGCTGGTTTCCTTGAGAAAGGTGGGTGAAGCAGGCCACTGCTTTGAGCTGGTCAAATGCTTGTCTTTATTCCTTTATTTTTATTTTATATTTTTAGGTTTCTATATTTTACTTTTCAACTTTATATCTGCAAATCATATATTAATATTCACAGATACTTTGAAATGGGAAAACAACTTGGCCCTAACAGTTTAGTTTTCCAGTAACATATTACTTAGTATGTTAAGACTTTGCTGTACATTCATTTAATCTGGTGATCTTAATGTCAACAAATACCTATTAACAACAAATTTAACGTCACTGCAAAGAAATTCTTTGTAGTGTCATGACCAGATTTTTAAATGCTAGCGAAGGTCACAATAAACTAGGCTAGACATGCTGTCATGAAGGTTTGTTGTGATGGGATTGTAATAAATTTGCTCAAAGTTTTCATAAAATTCTAACTTTCTTCCCTTTTGAGTCTTTTATACAAAATTGCTGCCATGTAATTCCAGTATTTTTTTCATGTACAATAATTATTAATAATGCTCAATAATTCTGAGTGTGTAAGATGGTCATTTTCATAGCTGAAAATAGGAGTATATTGAGAGAGAAGGCGGGAGGAGCTCTGGCTCCCGGTTCCTGCAGCCTCATCCCGAGCCCGAGCCCTGGACGACATTAAGCCCTCATTGGTCACTGTGATCTGGCCCGGGCGCCCTCCTGCTCTGAGACAGGGGAATAGTTCTATGGAATCTGAATGTGTAAATCCTTGCGCCCACCCCTGTCACCCCGTGTCCGTGACCGCGAGAAAGAAATAGAAAGGGTCCCCTGAGCTTCTAGAAGATGCCAGTGTCTTCGGAAGGCGGGGAGGGAGTTCTGCTAAAGGCAAATATCCCCGGGTGGGAACAGGTGATGTGCCCAGTTCAGCAGCCAAGAGTCCGGGATGGGGCCGTGGGGGAGAAGCCAGAGGCCCTCACGCCCTCCTGTCACTCAATTCTTGGGGGCGGGGCCAGGGGCGCTGTCCAATCAGGGGCGCTCGGGCCGGGGCGTCGCTCCGCGAACGCACGTGAGAGCTTCTCGGCGCTGGCGGCGGCGCCTCCCCTGCCTACCCGGGCGGCTGTTCCTCGTCGCTCTGTCCCCTGCACGGGCAGCGGGTCGGAAATGGTGAGTGCGCGGGGCCGGGGGTCCCGAGGCTGTGTGTGTGTGGGGGGGAGGAGGGCGCGGCTGGGAACCGGCCGGAACCGGCTGGGTGCGCGGGACCCCGGGTCTCCTCAGCGCTCCAGGCCGGGGCCTCGGGGCCCGCGGGGCAGCTCGGCCTCCAGCTCCCCTCGGCCCGCAGGGTGGGCTGCCGGGACCCCGGGCGCCCTGTCGCGTCCCCGCGCGCCGCCACCTCACTCCCGGCCC
>JAQZBX010053422.1:0-18872 GCA_029593785.1 Cabassous unicinctus | reverse complement strand
TAACCCCCAAGAGTAGTACACTACAGCTTTCTGCTGAAACACAAGATTTCTCTCTATAGTCATCCTCCTTTTGATCAAAAATAATCCCAAAGAAAGATTAATTGTGATTATAAAACAAGACCGGTTAAATTAGATTTGGCCTGATTATTTACATAGACAGAGCAAAATTGGTAATTTAGCATATAGGTCTTTTTAAATTTGCTTTGTTGGAAGTTTTTTAATAAGGAATCTCAGATTGGACAATTAAAAGCCTCTATGGGCTAGGAAGCCACTCCAAGAACTTGCCAGCAGATTTCAGCTGCCATAACTAAGATTTGGGTGAATTCCTTTCTCCTTGAGGTATCCCAAAATTGTATGGTTCCTAAGCCTGTAAGACTGGGAAACCTGTAAACCAGGCAAGTTTTTCTGAGAGGGCTTTGTAAGCCTCGGCTCCGTAAAGTCAACCTTAGTTCCTTGAAGATGCTTTAGTTCCTTAAAAGCCTTGGTTACATTGCCACTGTTTCCAATTTTGTCTTGCTAACAAGGAGGACAGATTCTTATTGAAATTCTATGCAAATAAATATATTGCTACAGAATTAGAATATTGAAAAGTTTTTGAATTCTGGAGAGATTAGGCAGGGAGAAAAAGTTAACTGTCTCATTATTCTTTACAAAATTATAGTCTACTAAATTGTTAGGCATTATAGATAGCTTAAGGTAAAAGAGAAAGGAGTCTCATATGCAGAAAACAGAACATTAAAGTATTACCAATATTTCAAACAAAACCCATAAGCATCCTTCATAAAGTTGTTGAGTCCTAGGTAATTGATTTTTGTTCCGCTTGATCTGTGTTAGAAATCTCATGAACCCATCAGATTTTCACTAGAGCTCTGGGAATTTCAACTCAGTCTAGTGGTGAGGTCCCAAAGTTATTTATTTAAACAAGCCCATTAGAACCATGTACCCCACAGTACCTGGCATAGTCCTTTCTATGTATGTTTGAGATAGTCCTTTTATGTTGAGGAAGAAGAATTTTTGGCTTGAACTGATTTCAAGCACCTTCAGGGAAACATCGGAGTAAGACAAACTATGGTAGCACAGCATTGTGAACAGAATTAACATCACTGATTGAAATATATATATCTTAATGTGGTTAAAAGGCGAAACATTAAGTTGTAAATATGGTAAAGAATACTTTTTTAAAAATCCGTGAAACCATGCTACACAAACCATACACCCTAAGCTAAACCATGGACTATAGCTAATAGAACAATTATAAAAATGTGCTTTCATTTATTGTAATATATGTACCACACTAGGGCAAGGTGTTAACAATATGGTGGTATATGGGAATCCTGTATTTTATGCATGATTGTTCAGTGAAACCATAGCTTCTCTAAAAAAAAAAAATTTTCTGAATTACAAAAAATTAAAGAAGCAGTGGTTAACTTATCACTGTTTTACAAAAGTGAAAGATCTGATGAGAGTTTCATTATAAAAACAATGTGACAAGGAAATTTGGTTGTTCTGTTGCATGTATCCCTTTTTAAGATTAAGTAAAATTATAAGCCACTAACACTATATTATTGTTGTCTAATTTTAAGCAAGTAGTACAGGGACATATCGTGGACAGTGAAAACACTGACAAACTTCTAGGAACTTTATATAATTTAGAAATATTTGAATTAATAATATTTATCCATATAAATTTAACTTAGTAATGTTTAAACATCTCTTTTAATTTGATAACACTTTCCATGCAACTCATAACATATCAAAAAATCTTAATTATTTTATAGCACCTATCGTTTTACAACGTGAGCAACCAATCCTTTGTGATTTTCCAGGGACCCTCTGGAAAATCCCAGACAATTTCAGATCAAGAAGAAATCATTTAGGAAGGCAAAATGCCATAAGTTGTCAGGAGGTTTGAATATTTTGTCAAGAGGTTTAAACACTTAGTTAAATAGGACCTTGGGTCACTGTGAAACAATAGTTGGCTCTCTGTTTAACCAGAGTGACAATAAGAGATTTTAAAGTAAATATAAGGGAAGCAGATGTGGCTCAAGCAGTTGGGTGCCTGCCTACCACATGGGAGATCCCAGGTTCAGTTCCCGGTGTCTCTGAAAGAAGATGAGCAAGACAGAGAGCTGATGCAACAGGTTGGTGCGGTGAGCTGACACAAAAAGATGACACAACGAAAAGACACAATGCAGAAATACAATGAGAGACACAACAAGCGGGGTCGGAGGTGGCTCAAGCCATTGGGTGCCTCCCTCCCACATGGGTGGTCCTGGAATTGGTTCCCAGTGCCTCCTAAAAAGAAGACAAGCACACAAGAGACAGAGAGAGCAGACAGCAAGCACAAACAATGAGGGGATGGGGGAGAAATAAAGAAATAAAATAAATCTCTTAAAAAAAAGTAAGTATAGAAAGTAACATGATGGTAGGGAGAAAAAGAAACAACTTAATTCTTTTAAAAGTGAGAAAATAATTCTCTTAAGGACATGTAAAGTTAAAATAAAATACAGGAAATTATTCTGATAGGACACAGAATCTCTGCCGTCTATGCCAGTTACTCAGAAGGTAAAGAAAAGCTTTTACAACCTCTTATTAAGGACAGAAAAATAACCCAAAAAGATTTTGTCATGTTAACAGAGGGGGAAAAAAAAAACAGTTCTAATTTTGCACAAAACATATTATTGGATGCTAACACTCTTTTTAAAAATCTTATATTTACATCCATTAATTTGTCTGTGTGTTTGTTTTGTTAAATCCATTAAATTTTGTCCAGCTTTGACTACAAAGAAATAAATTCCTTTTCCACAAATATATAACTTTTCACATTCATTCAAGTTGTATCCTATACTTTCATCTTTCTCTTTCTGCAATAACTAGTCATTTTACTTTAGGACAGACTACTGTCTTTTTTCTTAACAAAAAAACATCTTGCATACCTTTCATACATGACCTAGCATAAGGCTAAGGTTTTAAGTAGTCAAAATATCTTGGAATCTGTCTTCAAGCTGACATCCTACAAAACAAATTACTGTTGAAATAAGCTTTGTCAGAAAAATGCCTCAATTTAGTTAAATGCAAACATATATATATATATTTTTATAATTTTAGATCTCTAATAGATGTGATGCTAGTTTATTTGACAACTAAACTTGTATAAGTTTAGGAAGAACATATCCAAGAATTGAAACGGAAGCTTATATAATAAGCTAACACTGATAACTCAGAATATATAGCTGTTTTTTATCAAACAAATGGTATAGTCCCATTTGCCAGATTTACCTAAATTATGTGAACTTAAATTTTTCAAACAATAGTTTTTATAAAAATATATTTTTATATTGAAGTGTTCCAAATTGAATTTCTTTAATTCCTGGGATTTTAGAAGTGTTAATTTACATAAGTGCTTATTTAACTTTAAGCAAATTAGAATAGAGTTCCTTTAAGGGATTTTATAAGTTAATTTTGTGATACCATCTGGGGATAGAAAAATATCACATAACATATGTAACATACACACACACATTTACATAAACATATAGAGACAAATAAAGAGCTTAAAGCTTTACTTTTTTCAGCCATGAGTCAGCTGTAAACACCAAAATACAAAACTCACACCTTTATATATATAAGCTGCCTTTTTGTCTTTATATATATATATATATATATAAAATAAAGTGAGACAAAGACAAAAAGGCAGCTCTTATATATAAACTACATACATATATGTATGTATATATGATTTTATATATATACGTATAAATCAGGGTCGTATGTGTGCCTGATGGGGGACAAGTTGAGATTACCTGTCTAACATGAGGGCTAAAGCTTCTGCACCAGTATTTGGAGAAAACCTTTAAGATTTTCTTTGCCCTGATGTGTAATCTTATGAAGGCTGTGGACTTAATTTTGAGCAAGGGAATAAGGAAGGACAAAGTGGCTGTCTGGAAGTCTCCAAAGCCCATCTAAGTGAATAAATTATCTAGTCTGTTTCCAATTTAAATTTTCAAGTGGTTGCTTTTAGGATCCTTGAGTCCCTGGTGAACCTCCCACAAGAAGAAGGGCACTGAAGTTCCAGTGACTTTGGGTTTAAGGGGCTGGAGTGAGAAGGGGATGGATTCAAAGGAGATAAAGAGAAGGCTGAAAGTGATTAAAAGAAGTAAGAAGGAGGGTAAGGTGTGATGAGAAAGGAGAGGTCATAGATGAGCCAGTTTGGGGCAATTGCAAGTTCCCCAAAGATGCTATTATTTTTTTGTGGAGTTCTTAGTGGAATCATTCCCCGGAGAAAGAGGACAGAATTAGCACTGTAGGGGCAAAGTATATAATCAACAAGAGTCTTTAGAGGAGAATTAAAAGACTAAGAATTTCCCATAGTGAAGGGAGGTGCCAAAATAACAGAATTCAAATGAGAGTTGAGCTGTTGGATAGATTGTACAAGACAGGAGACCATGGTGAATGATGGAATTTGATTAACAGTGCAAATATGAGAATGCTCTCTTGTGAACTATAACAAATAAAGTATTAATACATGGAGTTAATAATAGGATGGTTTGTGGGAAAAATACACCCAGTATAAGCTATGGACTAGAGTTAGCAGTAATATTTTGATGTTGTTCTTACATCATTTGTAACAAATGTCCCACAACAATGCAAGGTGTTGGTGGTTAGGTGATGTATGGGAATCCTGTATAAGGTATGCAAAATCGTTTTTTTTTTTAATTTTGAAACGACAAAAAAATTCAAATGATAGTTCAACAAATAAAGAAGGCAAAGAAATTAGAGGCCTCCTAAAAAGATCCTAGAGGAATTAAAAGTTTTATACATTTCATTGTGCAGGAATTTTACAACTGTTGTCAGATTATTGATAAATAGTTCATATTATTGATATTATTTATATACTTTCATTTAATTTTAATTTCTGAGTTTGTTGTTTGTGTGTAGAAATAAAAAGGATGCTTACATATTGTACATGCATTTTGTAACATTCCTAAACTCACTTATAATTTCTAGTCACTTTTTGTAGATTTCTTTGGGCTTTTTATGTAGATGACTATCTTTTCTGTGGATACAGATAGTTCTACTTCATACTTTCCAATCTGAGTGATGTTTAATTTCTTTTCCTTGCCTTATTGTACTGATTAGAACCTGTGCAATATTGTATAGAAAAGGTTAATAGAATGGGATGTTCAACAGAACAGGTGACATTCTTGACTTGCTCCTGATTTTAGATATTCAGCTTTTCTTTATAGGATTTGAAGAAGTCCAATTCAATTTCTAATTTTCTCAGAGGCTCTGTTATGGTTTGGTTTGGCTTATATTAGGGACATATATTTCATTTGGTCAAATGGCTTTTCAGTATCTATTAAAATGTTTATTTTTCTTTTTATTTGTAATTATGGTCACATATGTTGATTGATTTTCAAATAATAATTTGAGTCTTTCATTCCTCTATTAAACCAGTTTGTCACGATGCATTATTCTTTTTATAATTTTCTAAAATTTTATTTAGAAATTTTGCATCCATTTTCAAGAGAAAGAATTTCTCTGTAGTTTTATTTTCTATAAGGAGTTTTTCTGGTTTTGTTATTAGGGAAATGCAGGCCCCACAGAATAAGCTGGAAAAGGGAGTCCCTCCATCTAGCTATTTCAGAAAAGTATGTGTAAAATTGATAGTATTTCTTCCTTAAATGTTTATACACACAGAGTTGCTATTTTCAGTGTACTTCACTACTTTTTGTTGATCTATATTTTCGTCTGGTAACATTTTTCTTACATTTGAGTGACTTCCTTTAACAAGTCTTGAAATACAGGGCTGCTGGTGATGAATGCTTTCAGCTTATATATGTCTGAACAAATCTTTATATTGTCTTCCTTTCAGAAAGATGTTGTCCCTGAGTATAGATTTCTAGGTTAATATTTTTTCTTTCCATAGATTAAAGATGTTCCACTCTTATCACTTGCATTGTTTCTGATGAGAAATCAAATGTCAACTTTATCTTTGTCCCTCTGTATGTACTTTGTCCTTTTTTTTCAGTAGATGTTATTAAGATTCTCTCTTTTCACTGGTTTTGAGCAATTTGATGGCTATGTGTTCATGCATTTTTAAAATTTTATTGTTTCTTGTTCTTAGGTTTTACTGAGTATTTTGAATCCATGGGCTTATACTTCATATCAAATTTGGAAATATTAAAGTCATTATTTTTCTTTTACACTCCCCCTTCCCCTTCGGGATCTTTAATTACATGTATATTAGGTTTCCTAAATTTCTCCCACATCTCCCTAATGCTCTCATCATGGAAACTCTCCCAAATGCCATAAGCTGAGGCTAGAGTAGACCTGATCTCATTTGTTTCCCATCTTTTATGTATTAAATTATGCCCCCACAAAAGATATGTTCAAGTCTTAACTCCTGGTCTTGAGAACGTGAGCCTATTTGGAAATAATGATCTTTAAAGAGGTTATTAATTGAGGCCCAACTGGATTAGGGCAGGCCCTAATCCATTATGATTGCTGTCCTTATAAGAAGAGGAAATTAGACACAAACCATCACCAGGCTGGAAGGTCATGCAAAGACCGGGGAGGCAGAGTGATGCATCTACAAGCCAAACAATATCAGAGCTTGCCATTCCCAGGCGCCAGGAGAGAGGCATAGAACCGCTTCTTCCCCACAGACTGCAGGAGGGGCATGGCCCTTCTTACACCTTGATTTTGAGCTTCTAGCCTCCAGAACTGTGAGACTACCAGTATTGGCTGTTTTAAGCCATCCCGTTTGTGTTACATTGTTACAGCAGCCCTAGCCAACTAATACACCATATTGTATGATGACTGTTCGTTTTCTGATTTCTAGTGTCTTGAACTTGATTGTTTCATATATTTGGCCTTTTTTTTTTTTTTCAGGAATGATGATAAATGTGGTCCCTGTTCCTCCATCTTGACCCAATTAAGCTGTGCTCACAGTGCATTTAAATAAGTGATACATTCATGAACTTCTCTGCCTAAAACTCAGTAATGACTCCCATTTCCCTATGAGACAAAGTCAAATCTATACTAATATCTTACCAGGCCTTTATAAACTTTTTCCATCATTACCTCTCTGACTTTATTTCTCCCTGTTGCTCATTCTGCTCAAGCCACACTGCCCTTTCTAATTAAACATTCCAGTCATGCTCTTTCCTTAGGGTCTTTGTGCTGGCTGTATCTCTCTATATATATTATCTCCATTCCCTATCTTCTTTCCGTCAAATCTTTGCACAAGTGCCACTTCTCAATTAAACCTACCTTGACCATCTTATTTTAAATTACAAGTCTCTCTGTGCCGCTTTTCACATCTACATTACCCAGCACTACTTTTTTTTTCCATAACACTTATCACATTGTAACACACTAATTTAACATAGTAATTATTTCACTATTTTTTTATCACCCTACCATGCCCCTGCTAGAGGGTAAGCTCTGTCAGCAAAGTGCTTTTTTAAAAGATGGCATTTGTCTCTATCTTGACCACATTTATTGCAATTGCTCAACAAATAATTTCTGTGTAAATTAAAAAATCCTACATTTTTGTAGGACCATTGCTTAGGATTAGGAATACAGATGGATATTTTGACCATTATTGTCAAGGTGCTTGGAATCCAATGGCAAAAACTGAAAACTCCGCCAACAAGGAGATTTAGGTGTAGAGTTTTTGCAAATTTGATTCCACAGATAGGATGTGATCTCCTTGAGGATAGTAAATGAACTTCTTTTTCCCTCAAGACTACTGAAATGTATATAATAAGTGTCTGACAAGGACTTTCTGCATGTCTTTTATCCTAATCTCTTGATGTTTTCTTGCAATAGATGCATTTCATTCATGTATAAGGAATCATTCATTCATGCTTAGAAGAAGAGAAAAGAACATGGGTAAAGAAGCTCTTATTACCATAAGCGGTATTCCCGTGAGAACAGATTTAAGGACTAGTTCTAAGCTCTAAGTCTAATTAGCCATAAGAATATTTTCCCCCTAACCATCAGTGGACTAAATGAGACTGGTGCTGGGAAGTGATTGCTTCTTCTAAGGTTGTTTCCTGCTCTCTCCTCCAAAACTGGATATTTAGGGGACTGTGGCAAAACTAACCCTACTAAAGAAGAAGTAAAAGAAGTACTTTTAGAATATCAGAGATAGTGGGAAGTGGGGCTCTATATTGGGAAGGTATTGTTTCTTTAAGATTTATTTATTTATTTATTTATTTATTTATTTATTTATTTGTATTTTCCCCCCCTCCACACCAGGAGATTCACCCTCATCTGTCTGCTCAATGCCTGCTCATTGTGTCTGCTCATCTTCTCTAGGAGACACCAGAAACTGAACCTGGGACCTCCCATGTGGGAGGCAAGTGCCCAACCACCTGAGCCACATTCACTCCCCACTGGCTGCATCGTCTGCTGGTTGCGGTGTCTGCTGGTTGCGGCATCTGCTCATTGCAGTCGTTGCAGCATCTGCTGGTTGCGTTGTCCTCTTGTTGTGATGTCTGCTTGTTGCGGCATCTGCTCATCTTCTTTAGGGAACCAAACCTGGGACCTCCCATGAGGAAGGTGGGGACCAAACTGCTTGAACCACATCTTCTCCCCAGGAAGGTATTTTTGATACCACAGGCAGCTAAATCTTGCACTGGGTATATGCGATTTTCATGATATTACAGAAAGGTCCACGTTTCAGAGCCTGTGCTTAACAATATTATTCATTGTGCAAGCATTCACGAGCTCTTACCATGTGTTGAACTCTGTACTAAATACTGAGCAAGGAATTGAGATGAGAAAGACACACTCCTCATCCTCAAAAAACTCCCATATCTGATTGGTTAAACATTTCTTGACTAGTTAGCATTGGGGAGACATGACGTCTGCCCCAGGGTTGCATTGATAAGCTTTTAGAAACCACCCTCATCTCTCACCTCGACTTTACTGGACCTCTAAAGAGAAAAAGCATCATTCTGAAGCAGTATAGAAATGGGTCCTAAAGAGGAAGAGGGCATAAAACCTAATAAGCCACACAAACACTACCAGCAAATTCTCTGCTTGCCTGATTTATTTGTGGCTTGTCCTTGAATTCTTTCTCACAACAAAGCCAAGAACCTAGACACTGACTCCGATAACATAGATATGGTTAGCCAGCCAGGAGAAAATCATTTCTGATAACCCCCTCCTCCATCCGATGAAACTGGTGAGTTTTTGGCTTCTAACCAAAGTCTGTCTATGGGTGTCTACCAGATGGAGGATATGGGCATATGTGTCTGTCCATATATATGTCTGTCTCCATTTCCATTTGGGTCTTTGGCCCTGCTCCCAAAGGACATAACTATGGTTCCTCTGGCTCCCTTTTCAGAGGTGGTAGAGGCTAGCCCCCATGTCGTGTAGATCAAGGAGACTCTAGTGGCAGATGACACTGCCCTTGGAACCTGACTGGGGACATTCCCTGAGTCGAGTAGGAGTCCATTGGGAGTACGGGAGTCCAGGAGATTCACCCCATTCTAATCCCCTTCCAATATAAGTGTTGTCACCACTGTTGTTTCCTCAAATACTCTCAGGACTTTCTGTATATGTCGTCTTACCCCCTTCTCTAACTTCAGCCATCTCCTCTTCCTAACAACACTGAGTCTCTTGGCCTTCTTGTAATAAGCTGTTTTGGTCCTCTCTGCAGAAATATTCTTAAATAATTGGGCTTACAAAACAAATAGGTTCAGCATAACTCTAAGCTTAACCCTTACCCCTGCCCCAAGAGGTCATAAAATCAATCCTAGGTCACTTTATCAACTTCCCCTCCAATTTCGGGTCCTATCTCTCTAAGTATAACTTATATCTCAATCATTTCAAAAATTTTGTGCAATGTGAAAAGGGTCTGTAGGAAAGTTGTGTTCTCTTACAGGTCAGGTCCTGACCTCCAATCTGTAGTCACTTGGACAATAATCAAGCTGAAGGAGCTCACCCTCTTTCTAGGGAGAAAATTCAGTTTGGCAGCTTCAGCCTGGAACCTAGGTCTGGATGTCTCCCAAGTCCTAGGTCGCCCCAGGAACACCCAGTGTCATGGGATCTGCTATTCTCAGGATGTTGGGAACCAGAGCGGTGTATTAGTCAGCCAAAGGGGTGCTAATGTGAAATACCAAAAATAGGTTGGTCTTTATAAAGGGTATTTATTTGGGGTAGAAGTCCACAGATACCAGGCCACAAAGCGTTATGTTTCTTCTCTCACCACAGTCCATTGCCACGTGTTAGAGCAAGACAGCTGCCGGCGTTTGCCAGGGTTCAGGCTTCTGGGGTTCCTCTCTTCCTGGGGCTTTGTTTCTCTCCGGGCTTAGTTCCTGTTTCCTCCACAAGGTCAGCTGTAGACGATCAGGCAAATGGCTTGCTTCTCTTCTCCTGGGGCCTTCTTTCCAACATCAAAACTGCTTCTCAAAAGACTGCTTCAACTTTGTTCTTGCCATGCCTTTTATATTCGATTCCCCACCCTCCAAGGGGTGGGGCTCAATGCCCTACTGATGTGGCCCAGTCAACACCCTAATCATAACTTAATCATGCCCAGATTAACAGATTAGTTTACAAGCATGATCCAATTATATTTTTGGAATTCACAATTACATCAAACTCCCCAACTGTAACAAGCGGCAACTCCAAATGTCCCCCAAGACTTTAGCAACTTGGGCGCTTTGGTTTAAAAGCTGACTCCAAATGTCCCCCAAGACCTAAGCGACTTGGATGCTTCAGTTCAGAGACCAGCTCCAAACGTCCCCCAGGGCTTAAGCACCGTGGGCGCTTCAGTTTGGAAACTTGCTCCAAATGGCCCCCAACACTTGAACATCCTGCACACTTCGGTTTGGAAACCAATTCCAAACATCCCCCTGGACTCAAGCAACTTGGGTGCTTGGTTTGGAAGCTGAAAGTTCAGTCAGGCTGGGGTCTGGGATGGCACTTCGGCTAACAAACTTTCCCCCACTTCTCTCCAGAACAATGGGCGAAGCCTCCAACATTCTAGCAGACTCCCCACTAGGGTGCATACTCAAGAATTGGACAACCCTGTCCACCGAGGGGTTGAATTAGAAGAAACTGATATCCTTGTGTAACTCCAGCATGGCTGGAGTATGGTCTTAAGGCTGGACGGCAATGGCCTGCCAATGGCACCGTAAAATATAACCTTATTTTACAGTTAGATCTTTTGTGTAAAAGAGAAGGGAAGCAGTCAAAAATTCTGTATGTTCAACTCTTTATGGCTCTATATCAAAACAGGTTTAAAAGGGTCTTGTAGGTTGTGTTATACTCAGGGAGAGAACTCTGCCCCAGAAAGGAAGGAACCTGAGCAGAGAAAACCTGAGAAGGAAGAAGATATTCTAGATGATTCCCTCCTTAACTCTCCCCTGCATTATAACACAATTCCTAAACCTGAGCTCTCTTAGACCCACCTCCACTCGTGGCCTCTGCACTCACACCCTATGTTCCCACAGCTAGCCCTGCAGGAGTTACCAGGAGTGGAGCCTCTTTCCACCCTCCCAAAGAACCCGAGAAAGGCCTCTATCCAATAAGAGAGGTAGCAAATGGAGATGCAGAAACAATTAGAGTCCTTGTCCTCTTCTCTAATGCCAGGTATGGCACAAAGTAAAATACAGTTGGGGCGATTCTTGGAGGACCCAGCTAAATTTACCAAGGAATTCCAAAGTCTAGCCCTTGCCTTTGACCTAATATGGGGAGATATGCATGTAATCTTAGCTACCCGTTGCTCTCCAGAGGAAAAGCACCACATTTTGGAGGAGGTCCAAGGACATGCCAATAAGACGACAGTCCAACATCCTCAGCAACGTGCTGTGGGGGCCATAGCAGTCCCAACCACTGACCCTAACTGGAATTTCCAAACGGGAGAAGCAGACCTAAGAAAGAGGGATCATATGATAGCATGTTTATTAGAGGGAATGAGAAAATGTGTCACCAAGACTGTTAACTATAATAAGTTGCAAGAAATAACCCACGAAGGAAAAGAAAACCCTGCTCTGTTCCAAGGAAGATTAGTGGAAGCTATGAAAAAGTACACTCAGGTTAATCTAGATTCACCCGAGGGACAAATTATGTTAAAAAACTATTTTGTCAGCCAGTCAGCTCCAGATATTGAAAGAAAATTCCAAAAGCTTGCACTAGGGCCCCAAACCCCAATGATTTCTCATTCAGAAACAGCTTTTCATGCCTTCAACAGCTGCGATAAGGCCACCGAGGAGACAAAGGTAAGGAGAGACAGGTAGAAGGCTCACCTTACTGCAGTCGCCATGGGCAGTGCCTGCTGCCTCATGGCCACCACAGGTCAGGCTCCGTAGCATCGAGACCCTGCTTTAACTGTGGGGAGCTGAGCCGCTGGAAGAAAGACTGCCCCCAGCCTTTGCAACCCTGCAGGAGGCCCCCTGGTCCCTGTCCCTGGTGCGGAAAAACAGGCCATTGGGTTTGGGAGTGCACCATGCCCCAAAGAGGGGGCAGAGCACAACTGCAGCCCCTCTTACACTGCAGGCCTTTGTAGCAACAGCCAGGGTGGACTGACTGGGCCCGGGGCAGGCAGAGGCTCCTTGGGCAACTCTGTGGAACATCGGCCTGGAGGAGCCCTGGGTGACCTTTGACATGAATAATTCATGTTTCTTTCTCTTGTGATGTAGACACTTAATTGGGGGTGATTAATAATGTATTGCTGTACCAGAAACCTACTATTTTATTTCAATATTATCTGATTTTGCAATTTTCATCATGACACTCTTGTGACATAATAATTCCACACCCACTTTTTTTTCTTTATTTTTAAAGAAGTTTTAGATTTCATAAAAGTTGCATTGAAAATATAGGGGATTCCATATACTCCACCTCCTCCCCCTGTTACACTTTCCCCATTAACATCTCTCATTAGTAAGGTACATTTGTTACAATTAATGAACAAATGTTGAAGCATTGCTGCTAACTATGGTACATAGATTACATTGTGGTTTATACTTTGCGCTGCACAATTTTATAGGTTTTGACAAAATGAATGATGACCTGTATCAGTCATTGCAATATCATGCAGAACAATTCCAATGTTCATGCTACATTTTTTCTTCCCTGTCCCTCCCCTCAGAACCTCTGGTGACCACCATCTTTATATCAGTGTTACAAGTTCTTCCATTACTAGAATAATAGTAAGTCTACTTTAATCCATGTTTGCATTTCCCGCTTATGTGTGTTCATTCTTCAATCTTGAAGATTTTGGGATTACACCCACTTTTTAGTTTTCATTTTTGTCTTTACTAAGTAGATTAGCAAGCTTTTTTCTTTTCTTTCAGATGACTTCTTATGTAAAAAATTTAGCCTCAATTCTGAGTGTTTCTTATGTCAACTCATATTGCATTCTCTACAACTGAACAGTCACTTTCAAATAGACAGAAGGAATCATTATATCAATGATTCCTTCAGAATCTATATAATGATAGAATTATAGGAATCAGAATAATGATTCCTCAGATTCTATATTCAGAATCTGAGGAGTTGAGAAAGCATATGTGACTGTGTCTGTATTACATGATTTGATTTTTAAAACAGTCTTCTAAAATAACAAACACAATCCTCAAATGTTGAATATATATATATATATATATACACACACACACACACACACACACTCACAGAAATTAGTGATAATGTTTTGTGAACAAAGACACAATCTCCTTGGTATTAGCAGTTTCCATCACTTGTTTTATCATTGCCATGAGAGACGTCAGACATTTTGGAGAGACAAAAATGCTATCTAACATTTTAGCTTTGGCATCCCTTTTCATGTGATAGGGATGGTATATTCTAAAGCATTGACAGCTGTTTTATATCTCTTGATCCTTAGAGCAATCTTGTACTATTGGCAAGACTTGCTCTGTTGTATTCACTTCACCATTGATGAAGTCCACTCAGAGATATCAAAGGCTTTATCCATGTGGCTGGAAACAGGGCCAGGGTTGATGGCTCCAAACCTAACCTTCCTCCATATGCTTCTCAGTTATAGCTGAATAGTTTAAAATTTTTGGAAACTCGGAAATTAAATGTTAATCAACTTGCATTTTTCAGACAACTTTTCTATCGATGGCAGTCTGAAGCATATAATACTAAATGAAAATAAAACCAGTATTCTGGGAACTTATAATCTAATAGGAAATAGCCCTTGCAATGTAGTAGAGATAATTCTTTTGGTGATTCCAAACTATGGTAGACCAAACTAGAATAAGATAAATGCTTTCACTGAGCCATCAGCAACTATAAGTTAACCATGCTAGTATGTTTTTATACAGAACATTTGTTTGTTGGTTTTTTTTACTGTGTTTCATCAAAATTTTGTGTTTTATACACAAACAAGAAAATTGTTAGAAGTTTGGAAAAATAAAGTCAAACAGATTCTGATTTATGGGCAAAAATTTTTTTTGCTTTTTTTTTCACAGAATTTAATGAATTCAAATGAATTGCTTCTTATAAAAACAGCCACATTTTAGATGATGTTCTTCATATTCAGATACTATAAAATGCAGAGTTTAATTTGTACCTTAACTACTGAAAATATCATTTTTTTCCATTATTTGTCAACTTTACTTAGTTAAAAGTGTCAGCTTTTTCTCTTCCTTTATCATTTATGGCAAAATTTCATATAGGAATTTCTACTAGATGTTTATTTGGATGTGTGCTACCTCAATTTAACATTAATCCAACCATCTCAAAAGGCTTTTCAAATTTCATTTAAAAAGAAATGTTTGCAATGGCCCAACAATATATGGATATTAGTCTTTGAAAAAGTCAGTTTTGTGGCACTAAAATGCAATCAACATATAAAATTACATATAAAAACCACGAGTGTGAAGAATGTAGAGTCTCCTAATTAAAGAAGGACAGATGCTGATTTCTATGAAAATAAGAATGCAAAATGAGAAACATCCGGCACAATTATATAAAGAGCAATTCTAGGAACTGCAGGCCGAGAACAATTAACCCCTGGACTTCATTTGAGGTCTTTTTGGATCTTGTGTCTTCATAAGTGTCTGCAATTAATAGATGTGCCTGGTGGCAATTTCTATTTCTTAGATATGCTTCCTTGACTGTCCTCTAAATATCTTTTCATTTGATTTGGATTTTTAATGTAATTCTGGAATTTAACTGTTAGGTAATTATATTAATTGTTCCTTAACCATTTTAATTGGAAATGCAGCTGAATATTAAAACTTCTGAATCTCATGAAAAAGGCATTCTAAATGCACCGCACAGAATCTTAGGTCACACATGTATGTGTGCTCAACAAAACACACTGAACATCTCCTACATGGTTAACCCTGTGAGTTCTGGGGAACAAACATCAATCAAGCACCGTCTCCAGTGGTTACACATTATCAGATGGCTCCAAAGCTATGCCATCATAATGAAGTGAAAAGGATGGTTTCCTTACAAAGACTCTGATATTTAAGTTTTGCTAAAATAAGTGGCTCTTCAAAAGTAAAAAGGAGTTAGGAAGGGAGAAAATTAGGAAGGACATTTCTGTCAAAGGGAATGTTGAAATTTGTCATGTTTGTAATAGTTTTCCTTGTTATGGGTGAAAGTAACTAGCTTAATGGTGAGAATGAATGACATGTATTATGCAGCACATAAATTGTGAAAGGCCAATGTAAGACTTTCATATGTATTGAGAAGAAGATGGGAGTCACACAAGCATTTTATACAGCAGAGCAAATCTGCTTATATTTGTAGTGAATAGTATAGAACTAAAGGCATGGAAACTGGAGCACCAACATCAAACACTGGTTAGTAGAGTTATCAACAAGGATCCTCTTTATATTGAAACTGACAGATAAATTAAATTTATACAAATTAAGGAGGAGGAGTTAATTCATTGATACAACTAAAAAGTCAAGGAGCAGATGGATTCAGGGATTAAGTAATGGCATCAAGACTCAGGGGACTCTCCTGCTAAATTCATTAAGGTATCAGTTTTTTCTGCATAACAAAGTGCCCCAAAACTTAGTGGATAAAGGAATAAACATTTGTATAGCTCATGATTATGTGGGTCAATACTTTGGCCTGGCTGGTCTGGACTATTCTCATCTTGACTGACCTCATCCTTCTGTCAGGGTTGACTTGACAGTCAGTTAGGTGGCTTGGCTTCTTGGAGTTGACTGGCTGTCAGCAATGACTACAGAGATGACTGGACCAAGTATCTTTATCATTGAACAGGCTAAGCACCGACGGGATTACGTGATAGCTATAGGGTTCCAAGAGCAAGAACGGAAGAATACCACTTAAGAACTACACTTAGGTTTTCAACTAGTCCAATGACAGTCCCAGTTTTCTACTGGTCAAAGCAATTCACATGCCTAGCCCATATTCAAGGGATGGGGATGCTGACCCATGTTGAGAATAGGTGCTGCAGAGTCACATTATAAATGGGAACAGATATAAGGAGGGGAATAATTTTGGCCATTTATGCAAATAATGTTACCACAGGTAGTTGGGTTTGTTTTTCTTTTTTTATCTCTAAATGTTATTCCTGGAAATCTTATGTTTTCCTCTGGCAATGGTAAATTGAAGTTGAAGTTCTGGCTGCAAATCTTTTCACCTCTGAATGGAGTGGAAATAGAGAAATTGTTTTCCAGTATTTCACTAGATAGAAAGGACTTATTTTCCAAACTCTTCCAGGATTTTGCTTTACTGGACTATTTCAGCTCATATGTCTATTTCTGAACCAAAATTTGATTCCTCAAGCCTGGGTCATGAAATTCTTCTCTTAAGAAAAGCAGAGGAGGGAACCTAATTCAGATTCTATGGACTGAGAATGGGAGATGGGTAAAAACAGAAGAAAGGAATGGATACCAGAGAGACAAACAGCAAATATCCACTAAGTGATATAGAGAAAATTCTTAGCTCCTGAATTTTTACCCCAAATAACTTCTATTTCTATATTCAATTGTTGACAACAATTGGAAGCATCTAATATCATCTAACTCCTGTACATAATAGGTTTGTCCTAAAATTCTATGCTGGCATTTTTCTGATGTTAACCATTATTTTTCAACTATAATGTTTTCTTTGCTTCATATTTATAAATGACAAATCTTTAAATGTAAATCATTTAATAACACAAGACATTTGCAAGGTCAAGGCTCTAATCTTTCATAAAAAGCCTGTGCTTCTTGCCTGAAACCCAACACATGTATTCTATTTTTCTTAGTCTTACTTTCTTGCCAACGCCATGATAACTGCATATCTCAGATGATCCTTGGTCTCCCGCTTTTAAATTCCAGGTTTTTGATGTTCTTCAGAATCAACTATGTTTGACTTTAGATCTCTGCCAATCTGTACTTAGTTTTGGGGACGTCATACCTAAACTTAGGTAATAGATCTCTATTCCTTTCTTACTTTTGATATTTCAAAGAGATAGAGTTTATAAGAAATTTCTAGTATGAAAGCATTTTCAGGCTAAGGTTTAGAATTTTTCAGGTCTCTCGTACCTAAGATGGTAATAAAGTTCATTCACGAGTTCTCCAATCCTTAAATCACACTAAATTACTAGCACTTACTACAGTACATTGGGCATAGCGAGTGTTCGATAAATGTCTGAAGAATTGACTTGAACAAAGGATTATAGAACTATAAACAATGACTCTGCTCTATGAACTTACTAATAATCCTTCACTGCTACAGACAGCATACTCTGTTCAGTCTTTAGACATAATGCATATGGAGTTAGATAAGATGGATGCTAAAATTTACTCTGTTACAAAATGAAGTCAGCAATTTGTGTGATATGATCTCAATATTTGCCTTGCATGGACTGAGTTTTTTTAGTGATAATTTTCTTTAAGGTAATATATCTTAGCCATATTGGATAAATTTCTATCTAAAGTGATATGTGTTTGTATATTTTGAATTTTTAAAATTTATTACAATACAACATTTTATATTACCGAAATACTATTCAACTTTCATATACTATGTTTGGATAGTTCTCTTTTGAAAATAAAGTTTAAATACTTTTTTTCCTGTATCTTTTTTTTCTTTTTAAAAACTAATTAATTTCTTATGTGTTAAAATGTATATAATGTAAAAATCAATTTAACCATTTTAAGTGGACAGTTTTTTGGCATTAAGTACATTGACAATACTGTGCAATTTTCACCACTATTCCAGGCTATTTTCATTATCCAAAACCAATATTCATACTCATTTAGCAATAACTCCCCATTGCTTCTGTCCCCGTTCCTGGTAACCACTATTCTGCTTTCTGTCTCTCTGAATTTCTGTATTCTAAGTATTTCATATAAGAGAAATTATACAATATTTATACTTATGTGCCTGGATTATTTCACTCAGCATGACATCTTAAAGGTTCATCTGTGTTGTAGCCAGAACCAATACTTCACTTATTTTTATGGCTGAATAATATTCCATTGTATCTTTTTAACTGAGTTTCTTCTTTTATCTTGTAATGGCAAGATCTGTTTTGATGTCCATTCTTCAATAATGATCCATAATTTCCATGAAAGAGATGGTATTTGCTGTATTTTGTTCATTACATATACACATAATGCCTAAACTTACCCATCAAGTAGTGAGTTTTTTATTCTGTGTCATGACCTGGGTTAGATAATGACAAGAGAGCCATAAGCTATATAGACATGGCTTCAGTCCTTTTAAACTTATAATGGAGGAGGACTGCAGTATTCCAGGTTCTCCCTAAATAAAGAGTAATATGAAAAGGCCATTGTCTTTGTAAGAGTCTAACAGGAGAGAAGAAAATATAAATGGACAATTACCATGCAATGAACTATGAGTTAATGGAACTATGTACAAATGTTCTTATATCATAGAGAAAGAAA
>JAQZBX010053421.1:0-18910 GCA_029593785.1 Cabassous unicinctus | reverse complement strand
TATATTTGGTGTATTCTTTCCATATACTCTCTATTAGTAACACTATATATTAGTATTTTACATTTGTAATAGTTCATGAGAGAACATTCTCATCTTTGTACTGTTAATCACAATCCATCATACACCACATGGTTCACTGTGTTATATAGTCCCATGCCTTGTATAATCTGACCAAAGTACATTCAGAGGCTCTCAGTTTCATAAAAGAGTTGTGCATTCTTCACCTCAGTGTAGAAATTTTCATTAGTCCAATAGAAAAATTCATACATCTCCTATTATCAAAATTTAGTATTGATATTCTTTGTTCTTTGAAATTGATGCAAGAATATTACAATATTGCTGTTAAGTATGATCCATAAGTTACATTAATTGTATTTTCCCAAGCATCGTTATATTCTAAGCACAATTTATAATAGTAATTGTTCTGGTTCATAGAAGAACATACTTGTATTTGTGCTATTAAGCACAATTCTCATCCAAACCTGAATTCACTGTTACACAGTCCCTTGATTCTTGTTTAGATTTCTTTCAATTGACATTTATATCTCTAGACTACTCCATTCAGCCACAATCATATTATCAATCAGCCATGTTAGTTTTATTCACTATAATGTGTTACCATCAACTGTATCCATTTCCACACTCTTGCATCAATCTAATTAAGAATTTTACCTACATTAAGCATCAGTACCCATTCTCATTCCTCATTCTCTCTCCTAGTACCTATACTTTTAAATCCAAGTTTTTAAAATATATTTTTATTATAGAAGTTGTGAACTTACAAATCAATCATGCATATGTGTAGAATTCCCATACAACACCTCTTTAGCAACAGACTGCACTGTTGTGGAACACTTGTTATAGATAATGAGATAATATCATCTGTTATTAACTTTGGTTCATAGTTACCAAACTATGGTTCATATATTAACACAGTACATATTTGGCATTGATGAAAGAATATTACTTTATTGTGGTTAACTGTAGTCCATAGTTTACATTAATTGTAATTTTCTCATGATTCTCCACATTCCCACCATCTTGCAATAGGGACATACATCAGTTCTAGTTGTTGCATTTTCACTGTTAACAACAATTCTCATTCACCTCTGGGTTCACTGTGTTATTCAGTCCCTGAGGTTATTCTCTACATTTCTTTCAATTGACATTTATATCCCTAGACTACCATGTGTTTTTTTTTCTTTCTATTTAGCTTATACTAGTGAGACTATACAGTATTTGTCTTTCCTTTTGTTTCTGGCTTATTTCACTCAGCATAATGTCTGCAAGGTTCATATATGGTGTTATATATGCCCTGAGTTCATTTCTTCTAACAGCAGCATAATATTACATTGTTTATCCACTCATTGCATGATGAACATTTGGGTTTTTCTATCTTAGGATTGTGAATAATGCTGCTATGAACATGGGTGTGTAAATGTATATTTGTATCCTTGTTTTTAGTTCTTCTGGATATATTCCTAGAAGAAGGATAGCTGGATCATATGACAGTTATATATATAGTTTCCTGAGAAATCACCAAACTATCTTCCACAGAGGTTGTACCACTCTACATTCCCAACAGTGAAGAAATGTTCCAATCTTTCCACATCCTCTCCAGAACTTGTAGTTTTCTGTTGTTGTTGTTTTTTTTTTTTAATAATAGTCATTCTATAAGGTTTGCCATGATATCTCATTGTACTTTTGATTGGCCTTTCCTTGATTCCTATTGATATTGAACATTATCATGAGGGTTTTGGCCATTTGGATTTCATCTTTGGAAAAATGTCTATGTTCTTTACCCATTTTTAAAAATTTGATTGCTTTTCCTTTTATCATTTATTTGTATCAGATATAGGATGGAAAGCAAATCCATATTTAATATATATTCTCACGTTAAGTGGGCTGCATTTTCACCTCCTTGAAAAAGTCTTTTGAAGCACAACGGTATAATTTTTAGGAGGTCCCATTTATCCATGTTTTCTTTCACTGCCTATCCTTTAGGTTTAAGATTTAAGAAACCACCCCCTACCACCAGTTCTTGAAGAAGTTTCCCTAAATTTTCTATTAGAAGTTTTATAGTTATAGCTTTTGTACTAGGTCTTTCATACATTTTGAGTTAATTTTTGTATAATGTGTGAGATAAACGTCCTCTTTCTATCTTTTGGATAAGAATATTCAGTTCTTCCAGCCCCACTTGTTGAATAGATTCTTCTGCTCCAGCTGGGTAGTCTTTATAGACTATATCAAATATCATTTGACCATAGATGTGAGGACCTGTTTCTGAATAATCAGTTTGGTTCTTTTTTGGTTTATCTTTTTTTTTCTTTTTTTAATAATAATGGGAGAAATCAGCTTTATTTTTAAACGTGTTCCATAAAGGATTTTTAAATGCTTTTTTTAAACTTTATTTATACATTTAATAATTGAAAATATAAACAATTAAAAACTAAAAAGTAAGCACAGATGAATAAATATATACATTTGTCCATTAAATGTAATGGATACATAAAAAATTTTTTTTTTTTTGGATCAAACAATATGTTACACAATATATTTAGTTTATAGTAATGCATTCACACAATGGAACATTATGCAGCTGTAAGAAGAAATGAAGTTGTAAAGTATATGTTTATCTTAATGGCTTTACCATGGTGTTTTTACCTCTGTAACTCTTCCAGAAGTGAGTTTGTATGTTTGGGCAGGAGACAGGGAGGAAATATTTTCTTTCATTTTGGGAAGGAGAATCCACATGTCCCTTAGGTGATTCTCAAATGATACAGTATTTTTTTAAGAAGCTTCATATAACATAAATGTTACATCAAAAATATAGGGGATTCCCAGATACCCTACCCTTTACCCCATATACTTTCGCCCACTAACAACATCTTTCATGAGTGTGATACATTTGTTACAATTGATGAATGTATATTGAAGTATTGCTACAAACTGTGGTCTATTTTTTACATTATACTTTACATGTACCTTTAGCATATATCCCTCATCTATGAAGTGAAATATTTTATACTTTAATACTTTATAAATTGTAGCCTAAATTTGATTTCTGTGACTTCTGGAAAGACTTTTACAGTATTAATTGTTATTATGAGAGGGATTATATTTTGTTAATCGACTTTGTTGAAAACTGGATTAGATAACTTTCTATATGTTTAACAAAAGCCTAAAACTTTGTCTTTATTGAAAAGAAACAAAGATAATGGTTAATATAGCTTTATACCTCATGGGAATATACATTTTATTTCATGCTACAAAAATAGTGAGGAATTGAGCATAATTAATATGCTCACTGGTCAAAAACTAAGCTTAGGGTAACAATATGAGTAACTTGTACATAGATTCAGATTAGTCCTAACATATTCAGAGCCTATTCTCTGAATCAGACCTTAGAATCTTATGGAGTGTGCACTACAGGGTTTCAGAACTTTGTGGTTCCAATCACTTCTGTTTTCCTTCCAACTAATTCCATTTGTAATGGGAATGTCTGTCTTATACCAGAAAAACAAATTAATTTGGAAATCAAAGAACTTATCAAATAGGTTTAACAAATCCATTGATCTCCATCATTTTTTTCCCCCAGGAAATCTCCATGATTTTTTCCCCCAGGACAATTCAAACCCATACCTTATTTTGAGGAGACTTTGGACTCAGAGTTTTACTGAAGTGACTTAAGGCTACTGCTATTGGGAAGAGGTGTATGCATTTTGCATCTGAAAACATGCCCTTTTGATTCCTGAAATGGACTGCAATAGATTGAAAGAAATACCCCAACAAATGAAATGTCCTTAATCTTAATATATGTTCCAGTGTTCATGAACCCACTGGTAAATAATATTTTTAATATGTTAAAGTTAGCAATGATGTGGATTCATTTTTAAAAATGATCTTCTGATAACTTATTCTGGTGTGGTGAAATGATTCAGCATGGGTCTTAAAACATAATGTAATAATCTTTAAAGACAGAAAATGGAATTCCTTGCAAAGCAGAAAAACAAAGTCAAAGAGAGAGAGATTGCCATGACACAGGAGTTATAACAAAGAAAAAAGCAAGAATTGTGGTAAGGTAGCACCAGAATACTATAGTTTCTGAGACAAAGCATAACTTTACTAACCCCTTGATCTGAGACTTCTGGACTCTGAAACTGTGAGCCAATAAATTATTTTTTTAAAAGTCTTCCCATTTTGTAGTACTGTCATAGCAACTCTGGAAAACTGAGACAAATTCAATCCTGACATATTGGATAAGAGCTACTGAGTTAAATATACATTTAAAAAGATATTTTATGTTAATCTTTTTGGAAGTTGGCCTATTGTTAGGTTTCCTGTAATTGTTTATTCAAGAGTCTTCAATTTACTATAAATCTCTTGGTTTTTTCTCCCATGCTACCTTGAGCTTTCTAAGAACTTCTGAGATAAAACTGTGTCTTGCATATATTTCAGCATTAATCAACTATTGCTATACTGAATCACAATTCATTATTTGTTTATGAATAGAAAAGGCTAGAGGTGGTGGAATTGAGTAAACACTATTTTATGTGGCAGTAATTGCTAATAAAGGTTTAATTTTGATTCTCTTTTTATTTCAGGGGAGTATACCTTGGTTACAGAAAAACATCTGAGTGTTCAAAAATAGCTCTCAATGTTTCATTCTGAGCATATGATAGGATTCCTATCAGTAATAAGCATGATATTGTTGGAAACCCCAAAGATATCATCCCCATCTATATGTCACTCAAAATCTATCCCATGTTCACGTACATCAATTGATTTTTAATTGCTACTTAGGTTCTTCTACAAATGTATGGTTCCACAGCTTCTATTACAGGTAATATAATAACTATAATTCTGTGTATTTTACTGCCCACATATATATTAGGGTGACAATTTATCGCCAAACCACAATTCTGATTAATTCAATAGAGGTGATGGATATTTAATTATTGTCTCAGGGCCCGAGGCCTGTTAACTGAAACAATTGATCACTAATCTCTTAATTGACTTTTTGATGTTTGGTTTAGCTGTGAAATTCCCAGATAGAGCCATAAAATAAGACTGCTTCTTAAGACCTCTGTAAGAATAGGTAGAAAAAAGAGGTTTCAAGCCCCTTTTCCTTGGAAGATTCATGTACACTGGGGGCTTCCTTTGGGGGATAACTGCTCCCAGTGTCTCCCACAAACCTGGCTTGGGGGCTCTGTCTAAACTCCGGGTTTTGTCATCTCTGAACACCTAAGACTATCATGCTCTGAGGAATTTGGTTAGCAAGTAAATGCTCCCAACGTCTCCAACAAACCTGGCTTGGGGACTTTGGTCTGAATTCCAGTTTCAGGCAACTCCCAAGACCTACTTTAGCCATGGGGATGCCTGTTGGCAGGGCTCTGAATTCTCAGAATGTTAAGACCAGAGCAGCAGCTCCAAACCTCTCCAAAAACTCCTCAAGTGGTTGGCATCTATTTTGGGGGCTTTGGTTTGGAGGAATGAAAGTTTTATTCAGACTTGGACTCTGGGACACCAGATCAGCTAACTAATAAAATTGTTTAAGATGTTTGGTTAAAATTGTTTTAGTTGCTTTGTTAATGAAAGTGCTTCTTCATTCTTTCTGGAATAATGAGAATGGTCTCTGGCCTACCAGCAGTCTTCCCATAGGGGTGTCTTCTCAGGGATCAGGAAAATTTGCCTACTGCTGATCTATGTGGCCACAGTAGAGCTGAGAGGAGCCTCTGTATGGAACCCTGAATTCCAGATGAAACTGCGTAAGAGAAAAGAAGCGGACAGGCAGATCTGAGGGTCAGAAAACTTGTGGTCATATCTCCTTAAAGTGATGAGGAAATGCACCTCAAACCTCCATTAACTCCCTTTTAGATACAATCTCTCAAACTCAGTTGTTCCTAATAAGGGGAGTAAGTGAGGATCAAGACCTAGGCTATTTACTAAACCCCTCATATGCAATCAATTAATATTAAAAAATTTCCTTGAAAATCCTAAGGGTATAACATTCTCTCTTCTGTTTTAATCTATGCTTACCTTTTTGCTTAACTTTTAAATCTGTGTTTAACTTTGTCAGTCTGTTTGTGTCTAGGAACTCAAATTTGGAGTTACCTGTTACAAATTGAACAATCATGAAAGATAAACAAAAATGAACCTTTAAATGTCAATACTGGCTAATAAAAAAGCAAAGTACTATAATAGTTAAGTTCATTTGATGTATTATACATTGAATTGGAGGTATTTAGAAAGTGTATAAGAATCAAAAAAGATATACTTCAGTGTTTCCAAAATCTCTTGTGTGTTCAAACCAGACCCAAATATACTACATGTTGCCTCTCCATTTGAGTTATTGACTAGGACAATCAATGACCCCTAAATCAATGAAAGTATCTACTACATTTCTGGTTATGCTCCTGAAGTGGATGGAAAGAATGATGCAGTTTGAAACTTCTGCAGGAGCCAGCGATGGCTCGATATGGCCAAATGTCCAATGGACATTGCCTCCAGCCTGGCACTGTTTCACAGTGCTGGAGGGCATAATGCACCAGGCTGGTGAAATACTGGGGACCACCTTCCTAGTTTTTCTCTAGGGTCAATGGTATTGCAGCATGCTGGCTGTGTGAAGGGCATATCAAATGGAGCATTGATTACCAGAGTGATGTATGTAGAACTTAAACACAATTGGCATTATGACCTTGTACCATGGAGAGATAACATATATGGTATTGCAAACATGGGGCATAGATCTATTAAATTGCTGCTCAAAGAGAAACTTATGCCTTGGTTAGTGCATTAATTAGTATTAATTACTTTACCTATATCTCTCCTATTCTAGATATATACTTGATGATTATTGTGTAATCTTTTCTATTCTAGATATTATGCAGAGGGATACTGAACATGTTACAAAATCCTGGTAAACTTCATTTTCTAAGTAGTTAATGAACATACTTAACCCAGTTCTCCTTCCTAGCACTTATTCTGAATCTGTCCCACTCATACCCTGCTGAGGACTGGCAGACCCACATGCCATACTGCCAAGGCTAAGCATTTTCCCACCAGAATAGAAACAGCAAATGAGGTATCTAGGAACCACTTCAGCTTATCTCTTTCAAGGAGGTCTATGGGCAAACTTTCCTAACCCAGGAACTGGAAACCAGGTTCTGGTCAAAGCCTGGCAGGAGAACAGGCATCATTCTAAATTAGAGCTAAAATAGAAGGGACCTTACTCTATGGTTCTGATCAGCCTCACAGCTATTAAAGTTAAAGGAATTGCCAGCTGGGTACACTTATCCTGAGTGAAGCTAGCTGCCCAAGGAAGTTCCAGTTCACCAGAAGCACCTGATAGAACATATGACTGCCAGTCATTAGACAGCCTGAAACACATCTGCAAGAGACAAAGCTATGTAGTGTCTGTGTTAAATGTAGCTGTTACCACTAACTATAGATCAAATGCCTATTGCTGGGGAGTGGGCAAGTGAGACTCCGCTTAAGAAACCTTTCCTGTAGTTTCTCCCTATACAATAACTATAAGGGCAATGTCTCTTCTCATCCCCCTCTTAGCAGTCTTGGACATAATCACCACCATGGAAAACTGGGATTGTCAATTTATACCAAACCTCATTGTCTATGAAAATCACTCCATAGAGATAAATAACAGCATAGAAGAATCTAGCCATGACTTAGAAGCTCTAAGACAGCAAATGGACTTTCTTGCTGCTATATGGCTGCAAAATAGCAGTTCATTTAACTAGCTAACAGCAGCGCAGCACAAGAAGGAATTTGTCTGTTCCTTAAAGAGGAATGCTGTCTCTATGTAAATCACTCTGGGAATATTCCTAAATAGCATTCAAAACCTCCAAAATAAATCCTACTAACTTTGGGAAGATGCAGGCTTTGCAGGCACCAGACATTTTCTACTTTTCTTATCCAGTATCCTTTTAGTGGGAACAAACACCTTCAAAATTCTAATTCAATTTATTTCTTCCAGAATCAGCACCTTGTTAGCCAAATGGAGAGTTCATCCAGCTTCACCAACAGTGCCAGATTCATCTTCCCCGAAATGCAATAGAACAGCAAGCGGGTTTTACACCTTGTCAGGTAGGACCTACTGCCCCTAACCAGCAAGAAGTAATTACAGAAGAATGACCTTCATTCTTCACCACCTCTTAAGAATAAGGGTGTAAACCCTCTGAGGGGGGACTTGAGGAAGGCTAGTTTAGGGAATGAAAAGATGAATCTGGGACCTGGCAAAAAACCATTGCTATGAAACACATGGCCATGGAACCTGCCTGGAACCCTCCCTGGAAGAACAATGTAAGAAGCCCCTATTGTAAGAAGCCCCTATTTGGAATGAGATCATCTGGGATCAAGGAAAAGCTCTGGATATTATCAATGGGCTTTGTCATTGGCCCCGCCTGGGGGAATTAACTGTTAGGGTAATCAATCAAAACAGCAAACAACTGGAACCCTTTCAGTGAACATTATCAAGTGGGAGGAATAATTGATGGTTTAAAAGCCAAGCATAGAAGTTAAATCACCCCTTTTATCCTTTCTCTACTTGGAGTAGCATGTAATTATACCTGGGCACCTGTAATCTGTTATTTTCTCCAGTTTCTCTTCTCTACTCTAATTTCTTTAATAAACTGCTGACCTTAATAAACTGGTATATTTTTAAATTCATTTATGTAACATAGCCAGAAGCCTATAGGAAATCTGGCCATAAAAAATGATGAAATAAAATGACTGAAAAATGTGAATATTTGAAAATCATCATTATTCATCTAGGAAAGACAAACTAAAGCCACAAGTACAAAGAGCTCCATAGTAATCAAACCAGCAGACTTAACATTCAGAAAGAACAGGAGACAAACAGCAAGATGGTGGCAAATTAAGGAGCTCCTAGAGTCATCTGGTGCTACAGGGAAGTTAGTAATCATCCAGAGCTATCTAAAACACCTGTTTGGGGGCATCCTGCAACACCCTTGAAAGAATGGAAGCAGGAGACTGCCAGTCTGCAGAGAAGATTCATAAGTAGAGTACCCCATGCTACAGAGGCTGGTGTCCATCCTCCACTGGCTGCACAAGCCGCTTCAGGGACTATTCCATGGCTGGCATTGGAAGCTCCATTTCCCAAACTGGGGAGAGACAGTTGGACAGCAACTTCTGGTACTGATTAGTACATTTGGCTGGCTAAAGTATAATTCTGAGGACAGCTAAAGTTTGAATCTGCCCACGTCAGAAAGAGGCTGAAGATTTCCACTTTAACTCTGCCTCTAGCATGAGGGAAAGTGGGATGGACTGAAAATCACAGTGCTGGTATGGACTGGCTTCTTTCCATCCATATTGGATTGCAGTTTTACCCTAAGTCCAGCTATACCTCTGGCAGGGAGGAAGCTGCGGGAACTGTGCCAGTCTCTCTGGGAAATTTAGGCCACACTACAGATGCTGGCACTCATACTTGTTTGATAGTGTAAGCAGCCTTGGGAGCTATTGTGTGGCTGAAGTTGGAAGCTTCATTTCCCCAAAACTGGAGGAAGAGACAATTGGCCACTGACTTCAGCTACTGATTAGTAATTTCAACTGGCTAAAGTATAACCATAAGAACAGCAAAAGTTTGAAACTCTCCAAGCCAGAAAAAGGCTGATAGCTGCCATTTTTTACTCCACTCCTGGCCTAAAAGTAAGCTGGGCTGTTTGAAAATCACAGTAACATTAGCAACTGGCTTCTTTCCAAACCAGATTTGACTGTAGCCCTAGCCAAGCCTTCATCCCCACCTCTATTGGAGATTAATCTAGTGGGACCTGCACCAGCCTCTCCAGGTAACAGCAGGTACATTAGGCTGACACAAATTGAAGAGTCAGAAGTCTACCAGGGCAGCTGTAGTCATTTTGGACCTGCATGGAATTGGTTGCTGCCACACTTGTGGCTCCATCCTTGCCCCAGTCAGGGGAGGAAGAACATGCCTTCATCAGTCTCCTTAGGCAACTATAGTCTACGCCTCAATGACTTGGATTATTACAGACAGCTGTGGTTCTGTCCGTACCCTGGCAAAGGTGAAAGGTGGGAGAAACTTCATCAGTCCTTGGGGCAATGTGGAGAGCTTCATCCTCCACAGCTTATAGCACCAACTATACCCTTGGCTCCTACTACACAACCAGAAAGGCAGAAAGGGATAGAAAATCCTAAACTAAAGAGAGAAACTCCACCCAGAATAAATACATCTAGCAAGCCAGATGCCAAGACACCAACCAAAAACTACAATCCATACCAAGAAACAGGAAGAATTAGCTCAATAAATGGAACAAAATAAGCCTCTAGATGACATAAAGGACTTGAGACAACTAATCATAGATGTTCAAGCAAATTTCCTTAATGAATTCAATGACATGGCTAAAGAGATTCAGGATATTAAGAATACATTGCATGAGAGAAAGAATTTGAAAGCATACATGGAAAAATAGCAGATCTTATGGGGATGAAAGGCACAAAACTGAAATTAAAAATACACTGGAGTCATATATCAGCAGATTTGAAGAGGCAGAAGAAAGGATTAGTGTGCTTGAAAACATGGCCTCTCAAAGTGAACTTACACAAAAACATATGAAGAAAAGAATGGAAAATGTTGAACAGGGTCTCAGAGAAATAAATGACAGCAAGAGATGTGCAAACATATGTGTCATGGGTGTCCCAGAAGTAGAAGAGAAAGGAAAATGGCAGAAGGAATATCTGAAGAAATAATGTTAGAAAATTTCTCAACTCTATTGAAGGACAAAGATTTCCATGTCAAAAAAGGGCAATGTACTCCCAAATGAATAAATCCAAATAGACCAACTCTGAGACACATACTAAACAGAATGTCAAATGCCAACAAAAATGATAGAATTCTGAGAGCAGCAAGATACCTAATTATGTTGTGTCGATTTCTCATCAGAAACCATAGAGGCAAGAAGACAGTGGTATGATATATTTATGATATTGCAAGAGAAACACTTCCAGCCAAGAATTTTATATCCAGCATGATTAACTTTCAAAAATGAGAGTGAGTTTAGAATATTCACAGAAAAATAGAAACTGAGAAATTTAATTACAAAGGGAGCATCCTTGCAGGAACTACTAAAGGGTGTGCTACAGTCTGAAAAGAAAAAAAAGGGAGAGAGAGGTTGGGAAGATGGTCTAGAAATGAAAATCATAGCAGCAAAAGTAACTAAAAGGTTCAAGAGTGGTGAAAGTGAAATATGACTGGAACAAAACAAAGGCCAAAATGAGTGAAATAAGAACTACATTAATAACATTAAATGTTAATGGATTAAACTCCCTTATCAAAAGACACAGACTGTCAGAATGGATAAGAAAATATGAGCCATCTACATGCTGTCTGCAAGAAAATATGAGCCATCTACATGCTGTCTGCAGATACCAATAGATTTAAAGTGAAAATCTGGAAAAAGATATTCTCTGCATGCAGTAACCAAAAACCAAAAACAAGCAAACAAAAAAAACCCACACTGGAATATCTGTACTTATATCAGATAAAATAGACTTTAAAAGACACTAGTAATGTGCAATTTGAGGAGGAAGTCATGAAAAAAATTCCATTTACAATAGTGACTGAAAGAATCAAATATTTAATAATAAACTTAACCAATGATCTATAACACTTTTATTCAGAAAAGTATAATGCTTTGTTCAAAGAAATAAAAAAGATCCAAATAATTGGAAGAACATTCTATGCTCACAGATTGGAAGACTAAATATCATTAAGATGTAAATTCTACCCAAATTTATATAGAGATTCAATGCAATCCCAATAAAAATTCCACCAGTAATTTTTAAATAAATGGAAAACACAATTATCAAATTTATTGGAAGAGTAAGTGTTCCAGAATAGCCAGAAATATCTTAAAAAGGTAAAGCAAAGTTGGAGGACTCTCACTTCTGGATTTAAATTATATTATCTACTTACAGCATCGTACTGGCATAAAAAGAGACACATAGACTAATGGAACCATACTGATAGTTCACAAACAGACCCTCACATCTATGGTCAAATGATTTATCACAGTACTGTCAAACCACCCAGCTGTGGCAGAACAGTCCATTCAACAAATGGTTCTAGGAGAACAGATATCCATAGCCAAAAGAAAGAAAGAGGACCCCTATCTCACACTTTATACAAAAATTAACTCAAAGATCTAAATATAAAAGCCAGAACCATAAATCTTCCAGAATAAAATGTAGGAAAACATCTTCATGACCTGATGGCAGGTGGTGGATTCTAAAAGGAGATAAGAGGAGGACTGAAATGGACAACTGATGTTTAATGTATGTAGATATTTAACTTTACTGTAAAAATGTGGAAATGTATAGTGTTGACGATAACACATTAGAGTGAGAAATAGTTGGTTTATAAATGGGAATTTGACTGGAAAGTGTAGTCAAGGTATGTAAATGTCAATGAAAAGAAAGCTAGTGAATAATCTAGGGACTGAATAACAGAGTAAATCCAGAGGTGGTTGAGGATTGTGGTTGATGGTACAGGTATAAAAGTGTCCTTTTCAGCTAGAGCAGATGCACATTACAATTGCAGGGTGGTAGGAATGTGGAGAAGCATGGGAAAAATACAACTGGAATGTCCTATGAACTGTTCTGTACAACAATATTGTAATGTTCATGCATCTATGCCAAAGATGTACTGTATTGATAATGGAAGAGAATGGTAAAAGTGTGTGCCAAATGTATGCTGAAAACCACAGTTAGTGATAATAGCCTGATGATATTATCTCACTATCTGTAACAAATGTTCCACCACAGTGAGGTGTGTTGATGGAAGTATATTGTATGGGAATTCTGCATATGAGCATGATTGTTGTGTAAGTTCACAACTTCTGTAATAAAAACATACTTAAAAATAATAATAGGTGGGTTGGGGAAAAATACACCAAATGCAAGATATGGACTATAGTTAGCAGTAAGATTTTGAAAACATTCTTTCATAATTCATAACAAATGTCTCACAACAATGCAAGGTGTTGGTGGTGAGTTTGTGTTCAGGATCCATGTATGATGTTATGCATGTTTGCTTTGTAAGTTCACAACTTTACTCTACACTTATTATGTATGTTAATGTATGAATGATAGAAAAAATAAAAATAAATGAGGGTTGGGAAAAATATACCAAATTTAAGATACTTTGGCTACTGGCAATATTTTTAGGATTCTCTTTCATCATTTATTAAAATGTTTCACATAAATGAAAGGTATTGGTTGTAGGATGAAGTATGAGAACCCTGTATGATGTTATGCATGTTTATTTTGTAAGTTCACAACTTTTATTTTACACTTATTATGTATGTTTATGTTTGATGATATACTTCAATAAATTTTTTAAATGAAAAATAACCTGAATGAATACATTACTTAACGTTGTGAATTAGAAGGAACTCTTATATGGAAAGGTGTTTAATTAATACAATTAATTTGGAAAACAATTTGCATTTATCTAGCAAATTTTAAAATTCACATACTGTTTGTTCTAACAATTATATTCATAGGCAAGCCCTTAAAAATGCATTTCAATTAGTTTGGACACATATACATGAAAAGTGATGGGATTGTTCACAACTGTCAAGGACTGAAACACATCCAAATATCCATCAACAATAGAATGTTGAATGTGAAACCATGAAAATAAACTACAACTAAATTTAAAACTTGGATGGGTATCACTAGCAAAATGTCAAGTAAGGAAACAAGAGAGAGGAAAGATATATAAACATAATTTAATTATATTAAATTTAAAAATACTTAAAAATTTAATTTTTTCATAATTAAATATAATGGTGGAAATCTGTATTATAAAACAATAAATTTCCCTTCCATTTCTAGTGTTCTAGGTGTTTATATTACGAAAATGTGATGGAGTCTGTCAGTCTTTTGTGCATCTAATGTATTTTATTTTTCCATTGTTATATTTGTGCAGTGTGTGACAATTTGAATTTATTTTGTGTGTCCCAGAAAATATCTTATTCTTAGAACTAATCCACTCCTGTAAGTGTGAAAGCTTTTGATTAGATTGCATTAAGAAATATTTTGATTTTATCACTTGATTTACTTTAAGGCCTTTAACTGGAATAAAATAGTGGTGTGTAACCCTGGTGGTTCTCTGACCTCTTGCTGAGGTCTTATATAAATTGATAACTGGAAGTAGAAAAACAGAGAGAAAGACAGCTTCCATTTTGACCCTGCCATGTAAAAGAAGACTCCAGGATCAGCTACAGCTCAGAGAGAGACAAGAAGTTAGAATCAGCAGAGAAGCTCAAAGAGACAGGCCAGGGAAGAGACAAGCCATATTCCTGAGTGTCCTCAGCTGAGCTCAAGGAGAATGTGAGCCTGAATGGGGGGACAGGGACCTCAGCAGAGATTGACTGCCCTCTTGCCTTGTCATTTGACAAGAATCCAGGATCTGCCACTAGCTGGCCTTTCTTGAGAAAGCATCTCTGGGAAAGCCTTGATTTGGACATTCCATGCCTTGGAACTGTAATCTTTAACCACAAATAATTTCTCTTTATAAAAGCCAACCCGTTATTGGTAACTTTGCATCAGCAGCTTTGGCAAGCTAATACACAGTGCATTAGATTGATTGATTTTTGTTTGTTGAAACATGCTTCCATTCTGGGACAAATCTCACTTGATTATAGAGAATAATCTTTTAAATATGCTTTTGGATTCTGTTAACTAGAAATTTGTTAAGAGATTTTTCAGGTATTTTTATAAGGGGAACTGACCTATAATTTGCTTTTCTTATGATTACTTTCTTAGGCCTTACTTTCAGGGCATTGCTGGCCATTTAGAATGAATTGGAAAGTCTTTTCACCTTATATTTTTTGGAAGAGAGTAAAAAGCATTTGTGTTAATTTACCAGTGAGTTGTTATGGTCCTTTAATGTCCCTGGTGGAAGGATTTTGGTTATCATTTCATTATTTGTAACTGTTATAGGGATTTAAGAATTTTTATTTCTACTTGTGACAATTAGGTAATTAGTTTATTTGTACTAATTTTTCCATTTATTTAGATTACCTACTTTTTTGGCATAAATTGTTCTTAGTATTCCCTTATAATCCCTTTTATTTCTATAAGTTCAGTATTTTAATTTATGATTTAGATATTTACATATTTTCTCTAATTTTATAATGTCAGTCTTGCTATGGATTTGTCAATTTTTTAATTTTTTTCAGAGATCAACCTTTTTGTATTGTTGATTCCCTCATTTATCTTCCTACTCTCTATGTTATTTATCTTGACCAAATTTCATTTCTCTTAAATTTGGGATTACTTTGCTCTTCTTTTCTTAGTTTTCCAAGATGTGAATTAGGTAATTAATTTGAGATATTACTTCTTTACATCGGTAGGCATGCATATCTGTTCATTTTCCTCTGGGACTGTCTTTGCTGCATATCATAATTGTTGGCATGTTTTATCTTCATTTTCATTTTTGCCTATGTTTTCTCTAATTTCCCATGACATTTCCTCTTTAACCCACTGATAGTTGAAAACACACTGTTCAATTTCCAAATATTTTTAAATTTCCAGGTTTCATTCTTTTATTGATTTCTAGCTTCATGCCATTGTGATTGAAAGTGTTACTTTGTATAATTTCAATATATTAAAAATTTTTGACACTTGCCTTGTGCCATCAAAAATGGTCTATGCTTTAGAATAATCTATGTGCACTATAAATATCATAGAATTTTCTAAACATAACAATTTCCATTTATGGGAATCCCATCTAGCATAATATTCACTGATGAAAGTCATATAGCTTTCATTTTAATATAAGAAACAAAAAATAAAGACTGCCCACTGTCACAACTTCTAATCAACATTTCAGTAGAAATTCTAGCCAGAGAATGTAAGCAAGACAATGAGATGTACAAATTAGAAAGGAAATATTAAAAACAGATCTAATCACAGATTGCATATTCTGATAAATAGAAAATGCAAAAGAATGCACAGGAAAACTACTAGAATTAATAAACTATTTCAGCAAATTAACAGGGTACAAAATTAAAACTTAAAATCAACTGCATTTCTCCCCCAGGTATCCCCTTGACCCCCTACCTGGGACATCATTGGGACCTGCCCCAAGCAAGGATTATGGGACTAGGCAAGATATCTTTTTCCTCATAAGCCCAAGCTGGATACAGGGCTGATCAAGGAACTTTGATTGAAGCAACCACAGCTCTGGGTAGACAGTTCATCATCATCAGAGCTATTGCTTAGGCATTTCATTTTGTCATTTGATTTTTTAAGCATGCAGAATCACAGTTTGGAGGGAATTAATGTTTCCTGATTAACAATATTCTTCATGGTTGTTTAAACCAGGGCATGGCAGTGGCCTCAACCTTAAGCTTTATTGTTTCTACTCCCATCTTTTGGAGTCCCAGACAGCATGTGGGAAGTGCATTTCTATACACTAGCAATTAACAATCTGAGGGTATATAAAGAAATCAATCCCATTTACAAAAGCATTACAAAAAATAAAATACCAAGGATTGATTTTAGCCAAGGATTCAAAAGACTTGCAAACTGATAATTTTGAAACCTTTATAAAAGAAGTTAGTATCTTAAATAATTAGGAAGACATCCCATATCATTGATTGGAAACAATATTTTTAAGATGTCAATAAGATCCAAAATTATTTACAAATTCAATATAATAACTATCAAAATTGTGACTGTTTTGGAGAAATGATAAAGCAAATCAACTTATTCCTATGGACTGCATAGGGAAACAGATGATCCAAAACAACTGTGATAAAGAACAACAATTTGGAAAGACTCACACCTTCAAATTTCAATGTACTGCAAAGCTACAATAATCAAAACAGCAATGTACTGGAAAAAGATTGACATAGACTAATGGAACAGAATTAAAAATCCAGAAATAGACCTGCAGCTATATTGTCAATTAACTGTTTTAAAATATATTTTTATTATAGAAGTTGTAACCTTAGAAAACAATCATGTACATGTGTGTTATTAACATACAACACCCCTCCACCAACATACTATATTGTTGTGTAACATTTGTTATGGATTATGAGATAATATCATCAGATTATTGCCACTATGGTCTATAATGTACATTTGGTATATTTTTCCATACCCCTTATTATTATCACAGTCTATCATTGGCATTGATGCATAAATATTACAGTATCACTGCTAAATATTGTCCATAGGTTATATTAATTGTACTTTTTCCCATACTTCTCCATGTTCTTGCCAGCTTGCATTAGTGATGTATATTTATTCTAGTTCATAGAATGACATTCTTGTATTTGTACTATTAACCACAATTCTCATCACTAAGTTATTCAGTCCTTAGATTATTCTGTAACTATTGTCACTTGAAATCTGATGAGGGTACTAAGTACATGCAATAGGAAAACAGTATCTTCAAAAAATGATGTAGTAAAACTGGATATCCACATGCAGAGCAATGAAGTAAGACCCCTGTATTACATTTTATGAAAAAATAAATTCAAAATGTTCCATGAACCTATGTATAAAAGCTAAATGTTTAAAAGACTTAGGAGATAACCTATGATAACGCTTTATGGCCTTGGATTAGGTAAACAGATTATTAAATATGACACCAAAAACAAAAGCAATAATTGAAACAACAGATAAATTCAATTTCATAAAAAATATTTTCTTTTAAATATTTAGTTACTCATAAAATATTTGCAAACCATATATCTATCAGATAAGTGCTTAATACCCAGAATATGTAAATCTGTTTACCATGTGACAACAAAAGACAAAAAACACAAATGCAAAATAGACAAAAATGATGAGTAAATAGAGGGAAAATATGAGCCAAATGTTGGAAACAACTCATATGTCCTTCAATGAAGAGATAAAATGTATTAACTACATGCAATGCAATATTATTCAGCTTTAAAATGAAGTCCTAAGAAGTACTGAAACCAAGAAGAACCTTGAAAATATTGTGCACTGTGAAATCAACAGGATATCTAAAGTAAAATATTACATGACATTATTTATAAGATTCTATTACGGTTGATGCTAAAGTCTTGGAAGTGGATTGTGGGGATCAGAGCCCATTATTGTGAGTGTAATTAAAAGCATTGAAATTATAGAGGTGAAAATATTTGGAGGGGAAAACATTAGGAGGTATATATTACTATAATAAAAATTAAAAGTTAAAAGATAGGACTATAAATCAAAATGAACTTTATTATAGAAGACAGACTATGGGGAATAATACAAGTATAAGAATATTCTTTAATAAATATAACAAATGTACTGTACTAATTTATGTTATTAATAATAGGGTGGTAAAAGGGAAAAATACCCAATGTAAATTACGGGTGAATAGATTGTAGTATGATTTTAATAATCTTTCTTCATGTACAATAAAGTTGATTAATGTTAAAAAATAGTACAATTATAAAAAAGTGTTGTCATCAATTTTAAAATAAGTATTCCACACCAGTGCAAGGTGGTAGTGGTATGATGATATATGGGAATTCTGTAATTTATTTATGGTTGCTTCATAAAATCACATAACAAGTTAATATATATTAAATATAATATATATAGCAAATCCACTGATACAGGAATTAGTATAGAGGTTACTATGATTTGAGCCTGAAGGGGAAGAAGGAACGTACATTTGTTGTACATGGTATGTGAGCAAAAAATTAATAAAAATAAAAGAAAGCACTTCATTAAAAAAATAAAAATATATAAATTCAGATGTCATTTATATCTATGGAGAGGGGGAGGTTTTTGAACAAGAAGAAATATAGGAAAGTACAAGGCTTGTTAATATTATTCATGTTTATGTGGTTTGATGGCTCTTCAGGTGTTCTATGTA
>JAQZBX010053420.1:0-18895 GCA_029593785.1 Cabassous unicinctus | reverse complement strand
TTGATTAATTGCAAATATTTCAATAGTCAAATTATTTATCTACTTTCATATGTGGACACCCATGCAACCAGACCCACAGCCAAGATAGTGTACAAATCCAACAACCCTACAAATTTTATCTTGTTCTTTTATAATTCCTCCCTCCCACCTCTTTGAACATCACACTGTGTTCCCAGGTAACTATTGACTTTCTTTACTTTACTCTGGATTAGTTATCAACTTCTAGAATTTATGTAAATCAGAGTATGTGCTTTTATTTCTTACCTTATTTCAATCAGCATAATTTTGGTAATCAAACTCAGTATAATTTTTGTAATCCATCCATATTGTTGTGAGTCCCAAGCATTCATTATTTTAATGCTGAATAGCATTCCTCATATTCCAATGCATTTATCTACCCACATGCAGACATATATTAGGACTGTTTCTATTTTCTGGCTATTAGAAAACTGCCTGATACTCAACTTAAAAATGTCCTTTATTATTACTACAACAACAAGAAAAAAACTGGAGAAACTGCAAACTAATTGACTTCAACACAACAGGTAATTGAAATCATTGGACAAACAACAAACTTTTAAGCTGGAGAGAGGCAGATGCATACCAGGAAAAACTGTAGCTAAACCTTAGCTTACCTGGGGAAGATGCCCACAGATTGGGATTTTTTTACTAAAAGATCAAACTAGAATATGTAATCAATTTTGTAAGACTGAGTGTGGTCAAAGCATAAGAGTGTGGAGTTCCCAAAGGTCACATATGTAGATGGATTCCTACAGATTTACAGAATTTCCCTCCAGGATTAGGGAAAATCCACAAAAGGGCCCCACTTTCTTGTGGTGGTGCTGTCTGGGAGAGAGGAACAGCAGTCACTGCTAAAATGCACTGAAACCCACTTCTGCTAGCTCCACTACAGATGAAATAATTAATCAGAAATGGGCTAATCACATCTGTATCCTAAGGGGAAATACTACAGAAACAGAGAAATATATAGATTCTACCACCAAAAATCTCTAAGCAGCACCTCTGCTTCCTTCAGGAATAAAAGTCTTATCTCCAGGGAAGGACCAAAATGAGTAGAAGAAAACACTGTAGGAAGGAAAACCATTCCAGTTGCTGGAAGGAAGAGATAGAAAAACACTGCTCTACCCTCAGAAATGCAGGAATCCATGGGAGTCCCTAAACTGCCTCTGACTAGGAGGGACAGGGACACATGGACAGCCACACTGGGTCTTGTGAACCAGACCCAGGTTCACAAGGCCTGCCTAAGAATAAGGCTCTGACAGAAGGTCAGAGAATGCACCCCTAGGCTCAGCCCTCTCCAACACATGGATAACCATCAAGTAAACACAAGGGTGGCTTTCAGCTTGGAGAGCTGAAAGGGGGGAGTTCTCTTTGCAGAAAGCACACATAAAAGATTCCAAGACAAACAGGGAGAGAAAAACAAGGAATCACTAAAGGAAGATAACATTTTTGTGCCCAGAGAAGAAAAAAATTCAACTCAGATATGCACCATAACAGTAAACTCCATGTCAGCTCTGACTACACTCACAGACGTCCCAAAATAAAGGCCTTGCAGGAAGTAGGGTGTGATTATAGTAAAGCAGGGAAAATGAATTATAGCTAAAACTAATAATAAAGGAAATAAAGCAATACAATAATATTTACTATCTTATTCAAAATGTCCAGATTCCAACAAAAATTCTATGGTAAGTCAAAGAGCAAGAGAACGGTCTTAATGTACATACTATTAGAATGAGCAGGGTATGTCATCTAGATCCTGGAGGTAAAATATATAACCAAAGAATTTAATATCACAATGATTGAAATGATGATATTCTTTTTGTATTTTTTAAATAAAATCCCACCATACATATGAAATAGTTGGCAATATTACCTCCATTTTACAGGTGTCTTTCTCCAAACAGAAACATTGTGGGCTGTGGAATTGATATGCACAAGAGCTCATACCTGGTGAGAGAGAGCTCCAGTGTCTGGGCCTTGCTTCTCACCCACGGACAGAACTGCTTCCTTGAACAAGCAACAGAACAGATTGTGACATTCTGAGTGAGGTTTTCAGAAAGTCTATGTCTTTTATGGTGTGATTTTGTATTCCAGTATTTACTTAAAGAACATATAGATGAATATAGATGAATTCATTCAGATGAATTTTCAGGAGTCCCTGATTTTTTAAATGACATTACCTCTCTTTCCATTGCTTTTCCTATGAAAATATATTCATGTGCATATTTTGCAACAGCCTTATTGAGGTATAATTTGCATGCAATAAGCTGCATACATTTATTGTTTCCAGTTTGGTAAGTAATGACATATATGCATATCCATTAATCATAGACAAAATAAAGATAGTGAACAATTCCATCAGTCTCCAAAAGAAAATTTGAGTCTCAGTATTACTTTTGGACAAATTAGAGTTCCTCAAATGAAGATTATTAGTAATAACAATTGATACTGCATAGTCATGAAGGGATTGATTCTCCAAATCCCAAATGATGGAATTGAGAATTGAAATAGACAAATGCACATTGTAGTTGGAAACATCAGCATTCCACTCTCTGCAATTGTTCAATAACTAGAAAGCTAATAATGGCAGACATGGATAATATGAATAGAATTTTCAGCCTCCTTGATCCAATTGTCATTTATAGAATAGTCCATCAAAAAACAACATAATATTAAAGCTATCACTGGTCAGAAGTTGTTAGGAAATACAATAGCTAAATCTATTGTGGTGTCCTACATTGGGTCTTTGTAAAACAGAAAAAGATATTTTTTATATGACCTGGCAAACACCCTTCTAGGTAATTACCTAATAGAATTGAAAACACTCATGTTCATAATTGTATTATTCATAATTGCCAAAAGTTGGAAACAATCCATAAGGCCATGAATGGATGAATGAGTATACACATGTAGTGGATGAATGACCAGAAGATATGCCCTGTACTTAACTCTTTCAATTTTCCTATGAATAGAAATATATAGAATATATCTGGAAGGGAGATGAGACTCACTAGTTTTCAAGAAGTTTCTCCAGGTGGGTTGTGAATGAAATAACTCAGGAAATGCCCTGGTACAAAATTGTGTAAGTGATATCTAGAGTTTGCTTTGGGCCATGTAGGTTACTTGGTCCTGGGGTCTTTGTTGCTTTCCTGTGGACTCAAGGATTTGGGAAGAAGAAAACTTCCAAATAAACTTCCAAATAAATAACTATTTTTCCTATGAATAATAGAGGAACATGGGGACACAAGAGATGATAAATTTGAGTTTGTCTTATGACCGTAATGAAGCAGAAGTATTCTCTTGACAAAGTAAACATGAACTCTGTCTTGAAAGTCCTTTTGCAGCCTGAATTGCCACTACTTCTGAATTGAATGTCCTCAACAACTCACCAACCCAATCTTCTATTTTTATGGGAAGACCAGGAGTCCTGAAATGCAAAACAACAAGAGTCAGATAGGGACAGAAGCCAGTTTCCATCCCCTTAGCTCCTTCTTTCTTGGCACAGAGAATTTGAAATATTCCTACTGTAATAGTTTGGAAATCAACTCTGGATATCTGTCTCAAAATGTAAAGAGGTCCTTTTACTAATCATTAGATCACAGCCTCAGTCTCATGTGGCAACACTCCAAATCAGGACATTTAGCTGCTAAATTGGGGAGGCAAGGACCAAGAATGGGAACATTCCAATAGCCCATTCCCTGCCCACCACCTCATTGCTGTGGAGTTACCTGGGCTGTGGTTTTCCTTCATGAAAGGCTGTGCGAAAACATCTAGTAAAATGAAGCTACCAATTCATAGCCTCTGGGTACTACTCACATTTTTATGAATGAGGTATGAGTCAAAATTTACATTAAGGATAAATGCAAATTTCAATTAACTTGCATCAGTTGATTTTCTGGCATAGTTAAAAACTGGATAATTAGACAGAAAGTGGCACAAAGGGACTAATACCACATAAAACACCATAGAAACATACTGAAGAGCCCTGACTGTAAGTGGATGAGTTTACCTCTAGGAGCTGATAAGAGCATGCTACTTGCTTTGCTTGATGGTTACATGGTGTGCTCAGTTTATAAATATTCATTGAGTTTTATCTTCTCAATATCTACATTTTATAAATGCTACTTACAACTTAATAAGAGCTTAAATAGTTATGTCACAAAGCTCAAAAAAACTTTCCATAGAATAGAAAATAAAAGGATATTCATTGATCCAAAAAACTGGGAATCTTGTCACAGGAATAGGGAATTACAGACCTATGTGTCTTGTGGAATTAGTTTCAGAACTCTAAAGAAATGTTCACAAACCAAATACATTATCTATAAAATGATATAAAATTATTTGTTTAGTTAGTATTACAGTGCTTTAATATTCAAATTTCAGCAAAACCAATTAGCCTATTTAAGAGAAATATCATGTAAACATCAACAATTGGAATAGAAGATAATACTTAATTTAATAAAAACTATCTGCAAATAAACATCATACATCAATTGATAAATAATTAAATCAACCTATAGAAGTCATGAATTGGACAAGCAGGTGACATGATTGTGTTCACAAAAAGAAATTTAAAACATACAGGAAAACAAAAGAATTAATAAAGTAATTCAGTAAGGTTACAGATTAATGAGGCTTGTTAATAATCCTGGAAATCAATTTAAATCAATTAAAAATCAATTGTATATCTATATCAGCAACAAATTCCTAATACTTAGGAATCAAAATAATACAATATTTTAAAATCTACTCCTAAGCTTCAAAATGTACTACAAAATATCAATGGAGATGTAAGTAAATGGAGAACATATCATATTCATTTATTGGAAAACTCATTAATTAAAAATTCCTCATCTTTAAAATATACCTCTCAATTATCAATATGTGTTTCTGGAATTTTACCAAAGTGTTTTAAAAATGTATGGAAATGCTCAGGATCTAGAATGAAACATGGTGATTTAAAGTAAAAATAAAAATTAATTAAAATATGGAAACCTGTGTGTTTGCTGGGCAGATTTCAGAATACAATCTTTAGAGATATTTACATTGATGCACATATAAATATATTGACCAAGTGTTTAGATATTTGTAGTTCTTCCTATTATATACATTACTTATATTTTAGAAAGTTGTAGAACTCCCCTTTCCTAAATTTGAGTTTCCTAGATCAATTCAGTAGATTCTGAGGTCAGATTGGAGCAGATGAATGGTAACGCTATTCTCTAACCAAATTTGCAAGAAATAACAAAGAGTGAGGGTCTAGGGGAATGTAGATTGAATCATTACCACTCTTTTTGATGATAGTAAGAACACAGCTGAGCTGTGATAGCTTAAGTGATTTCCCCAATCAGATTTCCACAATGAGACAGGTCTAAGTAGCAATCATTGCCAGCAAGGCAGTTCAAGGTCATTCCATGACTCTATAAAACTTCATCTAGAAGTTTCTGCAAGTTATTTGATGTGCAGTGGCGCTGGATCAGCCTGTCTGTCTCATACAGTGTTGAGGTAAATTTCTGCTTTTACCCTGGGGAAGGCAAAGGGGAGTGTGGGGAAGGACCTGAATTATTCTACTCTATATATCTGTACATGGGAGAGAAACCATTGAAAATGGGATCACATGATCCTATTCTACATTGAACATCTCTTAAGGAGAAAGACATCTGTAAGTAACAAGGCATATCCCAGCATAAAGGAATAAAGTACATCGTTGAAGGTGGATAATGTCTCAGTTTGCCAAAGGAATACTGATGCCAACTGCTAGAAAGGGGTTTGCTTTTATAATGTGGATTTATTTAGGGTAAAAACTTACAGTTCTGAGGCTGTGAAATGTCCAAATTAAAGCATCAGCAGAGATGCTTTCTCACCAAAGTCAGCTACCAGTGAGCCTGGGGTTCTGCCACATGGTGAAAATGGCTGTCAATCTCTGCCAAGTTCCCTGCCTTCTCCTCTGGAATCTACTGTTTCCCATAGCTCAGCTGTGGGAAACCAGGCCTAGGGCTTGTCTCTTTTCAGGCTTCCTCTCTCAGTCTTGGCTGTTCTGCTTTCTTTCCAAGTTCAACTTGGTGTTATCAGGCATAATGGTCCTCTCTTCAGCCTTGGACTGCTCTGTGTACCCAGCCTCTTGGTGATTTTATGCTTAAGCTTTGGCTGCTAGCAATTCAGGAGCCCTCTCTCACATGGCAGGATAAAAAATGGTAGTGCTGAAGAAAGTGATGGACTAAAAGTCAGAGCTGAATGCTCTCAGGAAAAAATGGAGGAAGAGGAGAGAGTGGCTTTGCGGGTCAGCAGACCAGGACAGTGCTACACAACGTCCAGGAGGGTGAGGCACAGACAAAGAAACTGAAATGACAAATGTGTTATCAAGCCCCCATCACAGCCAGGAAGGGCTCCCCTCCCTCTTCCCCAAGATAGTAAGAGCAGGTAAAATCCCTGGTTTGCTGCAGCCAACTGAGGGAAACAGAAATCATCCTTCCTGTCAGCTGTTTCAATGGAAGAGGGAGGGGAAGTCAGATGCTCTTCTTCAGTGAATTTGACCAGTAGAATCCACTTTGAATCTCTGCTCTGGAGATTTAACACAGGAACACAGGAAAGCTGAGACAGAAACAACTCAGTGGAAAGGTGTGCCAACTTGCACCATCTGCTGGTCTGTCTGGAAATTGCATGGACAAAAAAATGTTCATACACTCTGTATTCAACCTCTGGGAATAATCTGCACCCCACTAGGGAGTCCAGGGCCCAATTTTGAAAACTTAACTTGGGTAATTTTAAAGATGGAGAATAATTTGAACCAAATATCAAAGAAAAGTTATTGGAAAAAATAGGCTAGGGAGAGAAATTAGCCATCAGAGGAAATTCACCAACATATTCAGTTGCCTAGACACTAGCAAAAGATTACAAGATATACTAGGAAATAGAAAGAGACTGCCTAGCCTAAAGAAGAAACCAAATATCCTGAAGACATACAGGATTTAACGCAATCATGATAATCACACTGCTTTCCTAAATACATCAAAGAATTTAGAGAAAATAAGACTAAAGAAGGAAAGGATATTAAGAAGACACTGGGAGAGCATAAAGAACAATTTAAAGGGCTGGAAAGATAAGTAACAGATCTAATGAGAACAAAAGATATGATGGATGGGAAATGTATAAATACATTAGAGAAGACAGTCAGCAAGATAGCAGCAGAGTAATGAGTTTCTAGAATTAGCTTCTGTTACAAGGCAGTTATTAATCACCCAGAGCTATCTAAAGCAGTAGTTTGCAGGCTCCAGGAGACCAGATGTGCATCCTGCAACATCCTTGAATGAATGGAAGGAGGAGACTGCTCATCTGCAGAGAAGATTCATAACTAGAGCACTCCATACATAGAGGCCAGTGCCCATCCTCCACTGGAGGCACAAGCTGCCTCGGGAGCTGTTCCATGGCTGGAATTTACTTCCCAGAAATGGGAGAGGAAGACACGGTTGGGCACCAACTTCAGCTTCTGATTAGTAAATTTGGTGGGCTAAAATATAACCCTAAGAACAGCTAAAGTTTGAACTTGTCCAAGTCAGAAAGAGGCCAGGAGCCACAATCTTAACTTCATGCCTGACAGAAGGGGAAGCAGGGCTGACTTAAAATCACAGTGCGGGTAGGGACTGGCTTCTTTCCATCAAGATCAGATTGCAGCTCTAGGTTAAGCCCCAGGCCCACATCAGGCAGGGAAGATGATGGAGGGAGCTGTGCCATCCTCTCTGGGAAACTACCAGCCACCCCACAGAGGCTGGTGATCATCCTACTTTGGCAGCACAAGCCACTCCAGGAGCTATTCAATGGCAGGAAGATCCATTTCCCAAAAACAAGGGAGAAAGTGATGGTTGGTCACCGATTTCAGCTACTGATTAGTGGATTCACCTGGATAAATTATAACCCTAAGAACAGCTAAAGTTTGAACCTGTCTAAGTAAAAAAGAGGCTGGCAGCCACAATTTGGACTCCACCTCCAGCATGAAGGGAAGCCAGAAAATCAGAGTGATGGCAGAGACTGGTTTCTTTCACCCAGATTGACCTGCAGCCCTAGCCTAGGCTTCAGTCTCACCTCTAGCAGGGAGTAACTTGGCAGGCCCTGCACCAGCCTATCCAGGTAACTGCAGATACATTTAGCTGGCTCAGACTCAATAATCAAAACTCTACCAGGGCAGCTATTGTCACCTTAGACCTTCACTGCATAGATTGCTGCCCACCCCCGAAGCTCCATCACTGCCTGAGGCAGGGAAGAAAGGGGAATGAAGCTTCATCAATCTCTGTGGCCAACTAAAGTCTGGGCCTGCCTGCGGTGGGTTATTCCACACAGCTGCAGCTCTGTCCCTACCCCTGGCAAAGGAGAAAGCTGGTTGAAGATTCATTGGTCCTTGGGGCAATCAGGGAAGCTTGAGCCTCCATAGCTTATAGCACCAACTAAATCCTTGGATCCTACTACACAACTTGCAAGAGAAAAAGGGCAAGGAACCCTAAACTGAATAGAAAAAAAGCACCCAGAATAAATACTTCAGCAAGCCTGATGCCAAGACACCAACAAAAAATAACAATCCACACTAAGAAACAGGAAGACATGGCCCAGTTAAAGGAAGAAGATAAGCCTCCAGATGACATAAAGGAGTTGGGACAACTCCTAGAACATCATAGATGTTCAAACAAATCTCCTTAATAAATTCAATGAGATATCTAAAGGAATTAAGGATATTAAGAAAACATTGAATGAGCACAAAGAATAATTTGAAAGCATATATAGAAAAATAGCATATCTCATGGGAATAAAAGTTGCAATAAGTGAAATTAAAAATACACTGAATTCATATAATAGCAGATTTGAAGAGGCAGAAGAAAGGATTAGTGAGCTTGAAGAAATAGACTCTGAAAGTGAATATACAAAAGAACAGGTGAAGAAAAGATTGGAAAAACTTGAACAAGGTCTCACGGGACTAAATGACAGCAAGAGATGTGCAAACATACATGTCAGGGATGTTCCAAAAGAAGAATAGGGAAAAGGGACAGAAGGAATATTTGAAGAAATAATGGTAGAAAATTTCCCAACCCTATTTAAGGACATAGATATCCATGTCCAAGAAGCATGATGTACTCCCATCTGAAAAAATCCAAATAAAGCAACTCTGATACACATGCTAATCATAATGTCAAATGCCAAAGAGAAAGAGAGAATTCTGAGAGCAGCAAGAGAAAAGCAATGCATAACATATAAGAGATACCTCATAAGATTAAGTGCTGATTCCTCACCAGAACCATGGAGGCAAGAAGATAGTTTTATGATATATTTAAGACACTGCAAGAGGAAAACTTCCAGCAAAGAATCTTGTATCCAGCAAATTGCCTTTCAAAAATGAGGCAAGTTTTGAGAATTCACAGATAAACAGAAACTGAGAGAGTTTGTAGCCAGAAGATCTGTTTTGCAGGAAGCACTAGAGGGTGTGCTACAGACTGAAAAGAAAACACAGGAGAGAGGGGCCTGGAAGATAGTCTAGAAATGAAGATTATATCAATAAAACTAACTAAAAGTGTCAAAAGAGTAATGAAAATAAAATGTGACAGGTAAAATCCAAATATTCAGGAATAAATTTAACCAGTGATGTAAAGCACTTACATTCAGAAAACCTCAACTCACTGTTAAAAGATAATTTTAAAAAGGCCTAAATAATTGGAGGAACATTCCACATTAATGGATTGGAAGACTAAATATCATTAAGATGTCAATTCTACTCAAGTTGATATACAGATTCAATGCAATCCCAATAAAAATTCCAGCAGCATTTTTTAAATAAATGGAAAACATGATTATCAAAATTATTTGAAAGAGTAAGTGGTACTGAATAGCCAGAAACATCTTAAAAAGGAAAAGTGAAGTTGGAGGACTCTCATTTCCAGACTTTAAGTCATATTACCTAGCTACAGTATTAAAAAGAGCATGGTACTGGCATAAAGACAGACACAGAAATCAGTGGAACCAAATTGATGGTTGAGAAACAGACTCTCACATCTATGGTCAGATGATTTTTGACTAGCCTGTCAAACCCTCCCAGCTGGGGCAGAACAGTCCATTCAACAAATGCTCCTGAGAAAACTGGATATCCACAGCAAATGAAGGAAAGAGAAAGAACAATATAGCTTCTAGAAGAATATGTAGGAAAATATCTTCAGGACCTGGTGGTAGGTGGTGGATTCTTAAAGGAAATAAGAGGAGAACTGAGATGGACTACTGAAATTTAATCTATGTAGAAGTTTTAATTAGTTTTACTGTAAAAGTGTGGAAATGTACAGAGTTGGTGGTAACACATTATAGGGAGTAACAGCTGGTTTATACATGGGGATGTGGCTGAAAATGTTAGTCTAGGGATGTAAATGTTAACTGACTGAAAGCTAGAGAATAATCTAGGGACTGAATAGCACAGTAAACCCAGAGGTGGATGAGAATTGTAGTTGATGGTGCAGATGCAAGAGTGTCCTTTGTGAGCTAAAGCAAATGTACATCATTATTGCAGGGGGGTGGGAATGTGGAGAAACATGGGAAAAATACACCTGGAATAACATATGGACTATGGCTAACAGTAATAGTGTAATATTCACACATCTATACTAAAGATGTACTGTGTTGATAATAGGGGAGTATGAAATATGTGTGCCAAATGTATGCTCTGGACCGGGTAATAATTGGCTGATATTATCTCATAATCTGTAACAAGTATTCCACCACAGTGTGGTGTGTTGATAGAGGGGTGTTGCTTGGGAAATCTGCACATGTGCAAGATTGTTTTGTTAGGTTTACAACTTCTGTCATAAAAATATATTTTAAAAATAATAATAGGTGGGCTGGGGGAAAATACACCAAATGTAAGATAAGGACTATAATTAGTAGTAAGATCTTGACAATATTATTTCATAATTTGTAACAAATGTCTCACAACAATGCAAGGTGTTGGTGGAGGGTTGATGTATGGGACCCCTGTATGATGTTTTGAATGTTTGCTTTGTAAGTTCACAACTTTTACTATACATTTATTGTTTATGTTTGTTCATGTATAAATGATATAAAAATAATAATAGGGTGGATTGGGGAAAAATACTTTGGTTAGTAGTAATATTTTGAGGATGCTCTTTAATCATTAGTTAAAATCATTAGTTAAAAACGTTTAATCATTAGTTAAAAACGTTTAACAACAATGCAAGATATTGGTGGTAGTTTGAGGTATGAGAGCCCTGTATGATGTTATGTCTGTTTGTTTTGTAAATTCACAACTATTACTATACAGTTATTGTTCATGTATGAGTGACATACTTCAATAAATTTTTTAAAAGTAAAAAAAAAGGTAGGTGGATAATCAGCACACATTGACATTCGGTAAATACTGTGTATTAATTGTTCTTTTTAAATGGTAACTCATAACTACAATAGTACACAACACTCATTTATTCTCTTAGTTTTCAGGCAGTCAGAATTGTAAATTAGTTTCACTGGGCCAAAAGCAAGGGTCCCACAAGGACTTTCTCCCATAGGAGTCTATAGGGGGAAATATGTTTTCTTGCCTTTGTTAACTTCCAGAGATCCATTTCTTGCATTCCTTATCTCATGCCCCGTTTCTTCATTTTCAAACACAGCAAGGTTGGTTCCTGTTTCATTCATCAAGTTGCCCCTTTTTCTGAAATAGTATTTCCCCCTGCAACATTCTCAAAAGGGAAATTTTGATTAAATTAAGGGTCATTCTGGATAATACAGCATAATATCCCCGTGTCAAAGCCCTTAAATGAATCAAATCCCGCAGGTCCCCTTTCTCATGAAAGGTAACATTCAGATTTTCCAGGGATTAGGACCTAGATATCTCTGGAACATTATTCACCTACCAGTGTACCACCTGACCCCAAAATATTCATGTACATCCTACATGCAGTATAAATTCACCTCATCTCAACTTCCTCAATATTCTTAACTAATGAAAGCATAAAGCGCCATCTAAATGTTATCTGCCTAATAGTAACTAATATCACCGTCCAAACCATCTTAATCATATATGGGTGAATCTCTGGGTTTGTTCTATCCTGGTATGAAATACTCTTTCATAGGTAGACCTGAGAATCTAGATATAAATTTATCTGATCCCAAAATACAGTGGTGGCCCAGGGGCCTCTTCAGTTCAGTGAAATTGTTTGTCCACAGAGAGAGTTGATTGTACAAAAGTAATTTCTGAAATCATGTGAACTTCACATTGATATGGAAACACCTGTCTTCCCCTTCTCTCTTCTCTATAAGGGAAACTTTCTTTGATGAGCTTACTAGCAATTTCATCCTAAAAGCCTGGCCCAGAAATGCTCAGAGGCTGTTGGAAAATCATATGTCATACACAACATGGGGTCCCATAGACTACTGAGCCAGGTCAAGATCAAAGCTCAATCCTTGGAAGCTGCATCCCCTTGGATGTTTTAATGGAACCTTCTCAGGTGGTTTTACACTGTAATGGCCATGTGAATATCCAACACCTAGCCATAATGGTTACAAAATTGGATGATGAACTCCCAGGAGAATTTGTAGAGTTTTATTTTTACAGTGAGGGCAAATCATCATTTCTAACTCTGAAGACAGCTTTTTTTTTCTTGTCATACTCAAAGTGCAGGTTTGAGCATCTTCTCCATCTGGATCTTCAAGGCTCAATCACTTAAAGAGGTCATGAGGGCACTTAACTCTCCTATCATCTCTTCCACCCTAAGTATTCCTCATGCTCTCCTGGATTGTTGTGCTTATATCATACATATTTATGGCCACTGGTGTTCTTACCTTCAACTAATTAATTTCATCCAACTGCCTGTGAAAACTGGATGAAAGTGGACAGAAATTCAAAGTCATGTTTTCAGCACACACGTTTATAAGCAACAGTTCTTTGCTCAATATTTCACAGAATTCTGAGTCTCACATTGTCAGTCTTTGAAATATAATTTGGTACTGTCACTGTTGATACTCAGTGAGGACAGGGATGAATATATCAATTATTTTGAAACCTCTATTGATAATAATATATATTATAATATTAATTACATATAATAATGTAGTCTCATGTCTATTATATTTTGATATTCATGTGTCTAAGTCATCAAATACAATCCAGAAGACATCCAATACCTCCTTGGAAACCATCCATCTGATAGACATCCTGGGTTCCCAAAACTCTAAATGTAACGGATATCATGTCTCTTCAGTCCAAGAATGGAGAATACTGGACCTTGACAAATAGCCCCAACCCCTCCTGTTTACTTCTGTCTCCCCCAATTTCTGTCCAGGTGACATCAGGTAGCTCAGTGCCACTGGGTCCCACAGCCAAATGCATAAGTGCAGCTTGCTGTCATATTCCAGTAAAAAGTGAGAAAGAAGAGCCTGAGGTGCTCCTGGGGCAAAGACCAGCTTGTCAGCACAGAAGCAAAGTTTCAGACTTGTGTCCCACATTTCTTTCTCTCATTTTCCTGTGGACAACTCAGCACCTTCAGCAGAGGTGATAGGTCTGGAAGAACCCCCAGAGTATCTGATGAAAGACAAGGCTCTGATTACCCCATGAGGTATCCTCATGAGCAGTCCCAGTGAGAATTAGATGGCTTTCCCAGTACATAAGGCAAGCTGTCACTGTCAGGATCAGCTTACTATGCAGTTGGACAATTTGCATTCTAAATAAGGACAAGAGATATTACAACGATGGAGAGAACATGGTGAGACACCTAGATGATATACCTAAAGCATTGGCAGTTGGTCTCCTCTTACTGATCTTTTCCCATGTGGTCAAGGGACACTACATGATGGTAGGGAGATAAGACTGGTGATCAAGAACTCTGCACAGCCTAAGAGATGAGGGATAAACATGTTCACATTCTGGGAAAAGAAAGTGGGGGATTTAATTTTCAATTCAGGTAAAATAATTCTACCATAAAATAATCTATTCTTATGGTGACTAAACAATAATGCTATTTCCAATTTATCATCACAGTCAGGGCAGAGAAATAACTCCAGAAAATTAACTACTCTGGGTCCACGTATTAGGTTAATTAAAGATTGTTCATTCTTCCAATAAAATCCAAAGAACAATATGAAGAAAACTAATTTATATGACATATGAACATATGTGTATATACAATACAGTAAAATATAATACTATATATCTATACAAATATTACATATAATACATCTATATCTATCTATAAATCATAGCATTACAAATATATTTTCTATGCTTGAAACTTGGAAACATCATGACACTTCTTAAAATGAATGTAGTAGACAATTTCCTGGGAGTAAATGTTTCTAAGCAAGAAGAGTAAAACCCTGTTTCATTACAAGAATCCCCTCTGTCTCCATATCTACCTTGAATCTGAGCCTGGGGATGGTCCCTGCTTTGGTTAGTTCCCAAATGCCCCCTGAAGCCCAGGCCCTTCCTGCAAGGGATGTTCTGGGGCTTTTCTAGGAAGAAGATCTTGATTGAGGCCTTGGATCATAGTTTCATTCTTGGGGTCTCATTTTTCCAAGTAAAGGGTTTTCTTTTCAAAGTCCATGAAACTTGGTGAAGGTGCTGGAAAGTGAGATAATGCAACCAAGGAAAATGATGACTTTGCAAATACAGTCAATATGCCTCTATTCTCAAGGATATACATATTTGTCAAATACCCAACACAGATATAGGGCTCTTTATTCTGCCCAATAAACATTCTTATCTGTTTATCTCCTCTGTTACCTGTAAATTATCAGAATTCTAAAGATTTGAGGCAACAGATAAATGTAAAAATGCATTGAATTAGACAAACTAGGTTCAATACAATATGTGCCATAATTTGCAATGTCTTTGTTTGATTCACTTAATTTGTGTGAACATTTCTTAACCTGAAAAGACTTTTACACTATATGTTCTCATTAATTACTTTATAATTTTTTTTGTCAATCTCTCATGCAGTTTATTGTAAGAAAGTAGAGATTTCTGCTTAGATGATAATCACTCCTAGCAGCTTCTTAAACCTATTTATTCCTGGTACTCATCTCAGTCTGCAAAGATACCTAAGGATTCTCTCCTTTAGGTGGAAATTTAAAGAACATAAACCCTCCTCTCAGCTACAGACAGCTAGAGAATGTCCTCAGATCACTAATATATTGGATCAGTGTTATTATTTGAATTCTGTCCTCCTAAAGGATGTGCTTAAGTCCTAAACCCTGATCCTGTGACTGTGAACTTATTTAGAAATACTAGAAATATGGTATTTGAAAAGTTGTTAGTTAATGTGAGGTCAACTGAATAGATGGGCCCTAATCCAACATGACTGGTATCCATATACAAATATAAGAATTGAATACAGACAGAGAGTATCACAGTGAGTGCTATGTGATAACTGAGTTAGGAATTGATAACCAAGGATTTCAGGCAAAACACCAGTGCTTCCAAGGGGGCAGGAAGGATACTTTTCTAAAGACTTGAGGAAAAGAGCCTCCAGAACTGCAAGACAATATATTTGTATTATATTATCATCAAATGTTTGATATTTTATTACAACAGCCCTAGGATTCCACTCAAAGATCCATTCACGGATTCCAGCTATATCCAATTTCTGTTTTTGTTTAAATTCCAGGGAATTTTGGATTCTAGGAAAAAGTTTTCTAATACATTTGTGTAAGTAACTTCCAGATCCTTGATAATACATCCACACAGTGAATGGTTTTAAGAAGCTCACAATGGCTAGAGGGAAACTCCTCATCCAGGAATCAGAATCTTTGAAAATGACCTGAGAGCTGCCCTCCTGAGGTATTGTCAGTGGATCCTGTATCATGGCTGAGATCCTAGAAGTCAGTAAAGAGCTCAACATAGCTCCTTCCCCTCGTGCACTGTAATCCTGAGTGTGTGGCCTCACCCCATGAGCTTCAGTCTGACAAGACTGAAATTCAGAAACACAGCAGAAACTTTACTTGTGAATTTTATAGTAGGTGTCCTGGTCTGTATGCTTTTGTCATCCTTGTTATTAGAAACAAAGTGATTATCATGAGATCAGTGTGCTTCCCCAAATTTTGTACCAATCAAGTTTGCCCTGTAGGTCCTCACTATTAAGGCAAATATAAGTACTAGAAGCACCCCTTTTTGGTATGCTTCTCATTGCATTATTGATTTGGGCAAATGATCTCAAAGGAGTATAATACTTTTAGCCACATAACAGTCTTAGTTAATTTCTTATTTTATATTGTGTTTTGGAAAAGGAAATCCCAGACCTGAAAGGAAAGGAGGAAGCTGCTTTCTAGAGCTCCCTGGACCCGCTCTGGGGTAGGGGCCAGTGCTCCATGGGTCCTGAGCATCCCCGGATGCTCAGCTCCTGCCCTGGAAGTAGGCTCCTACTGGGTTCACAGGGCTTTCTCACCAACCATCTCTGCCTGGGGTTATCTGGCTGGACCCTGGAATCAGAATACTCTTTAGAAATAGCACACACTCTTGATACCATCTCTTTACAAAGTGAATTGCCCTTAACAAACCAGCATATTCTCTCAAGAGACCAAACACAGGATTTTATGGAAAACACAGGGCTCCCTTCCCTGGAGCCCCCCAGATACTCTGACACAGACACACTTATGATGAATCCAGAATCCCTCAGTGACTTTCAGATGTCTCCTGTCTCCTTTATGCCCCTCTACTTGAAAGCCACATTAAGGAAGTCCTGCATGTAGAGAATCATGGGGTTGAAAGTCCATTGGCATGTCTACCAATTCCATAAAACACACACATTCATGCACACACATGCATGCATACACACATGGTTGCACTCATAAACATGCACACATCTGCTATTTTTGTAATGCACTCTCACAAGTACACAGAGTCAGACATGTGTATACACATGCACACAATCACACTAGCACCCCATACACATCCATACACAATTGTACACATATTCACATAAGTACACACATATACATGTGGTATCTAATTTTTGAAACAATAGACCCAAATTTGTCCTTCCCTCTGTGTCCAGCACATGGGTACTGACCACATGCTAACCCTTGACTTTTATATGTGACTTCCTTTGACAAACAGAACAAAAGTAAATATGAACAATATGAGACTCAGCTATTGTGTACATGTTGGGTTTCTCTTTCCCTGCATTGCCAGGGAGCACTGCAGATGCCCCTGTGAGAGGAGCCAGATCTGCCTGCCAGGGGTCAGGAACACATGGCTGATCAATGCACAGTCAGTACAGCCACAATGGACCCATCTGGATGCATGAGAGGACACAATGTATATTCAGCCCAGTGAGTTGTTGTGCTCAGTGGACACAGAGACCCAAAGGCAGAGCCAGTGAAAGCATTGGCAGGACATCTCTCCCAGGAGCAGAAGCAGGTGCTGGTCAAGGAACAGGGGGCCTAGAACAATCATCTTGACAGGAGGTCAGAATCCCTGTGTGCCAGCATCTGTGATGGGCCTCCTGGCCCTCCACTGTTGAATGGGATGTCTCTTGAGCTATGCTGTCCCTTTCCCACCACAGTAGTAGGGTTCATGTGTGAGAGGACTAAACATTTTACTTTGCAGATTTCCAAAATAGAAGGATATCCTTAAAATTAGAATGATTGCAATAGAAATAGTAAAATAACTAAATGGAAAGAGTAACACAAGTCAAGAGAATGTAACTATAGGTCACATTTATGATAAAAAAATTTCTATCTAAAATAAATTACACTTTCCACTAAATGAAGACACAAAATATATTTTTTTTAAATTATGTAAAATTTTTCAGGGCACATTTCATGCAAGAATATTTATGAATTTCTAATAAGGTCATGAGTAGGGAGTGAACAACTGTTGTCATGAGGGAAATGCTAATTAGGTCCACTGTGAAATACTACTTCACATTGAAATAAATGGTATGGGTGCAGTATGTGATGATATTCATGCTTGTTTTGTAGGTTCACAGCTTAGATTATACACTTATTGTTTATGGATTTTCATGTATAAATGATAAACTTCAATTAAATAGTTTAAAAATTGCTATAATAAAATATACAAACAAAAAATAAGAATCACTGGCAAACTTGTGCAGAAAAATTGGTAATAATACACTAAACTATTTAGTTCAGGATGCAAATAAAGTATGTTAGAGGTGAATTAATATAGTTCAATTACTATGTTAATAATAAAAGAAAGACTTAAAATAATTGAACATGTTCCACCTACAGAAGCCAGAAAAGAGAACTCTAAATGAACAAAAAATAAGTAGGAGGAAGAAAATAAAGATAGGAGTGGAAATAAATGAAATGGAACATATAGCATAAATTAACAAACAAGAGATATAGTTTAATGACATAATGCAAATTTTCAAACCACATTCTAGAATGATCAAGAAAATAGAAATAATGCAAATTATCAGTATTGTGATTGAAAGAGTCTGATTATATTACATAAAATATATGCCAAGGGACTGGAAAGCTAAATGGAACGCATAAATTCTGTCGAAATCTTGCAGTACAAAACCTCACTCACACTAACAGATGTCAATATTTCCTTATCTAATAAATAATTAAATTCTTCATAAAGAAGATTTCCACAAAATAAAAAATCTAGGACTCACTGGTTAACTTGGTAAATGCATACCATTTAGAAAAAAATACCGTCACTCTCACATGAAATCTATTTGAAAATACAAAATGTGGGGAGGTGACCAAACAATTTTATAAGGAATGAATATTCCTTATAATATACATAACAAAGTGACCATTGAAAAGAAAATTATATTCCAATATTCCACAGAAATTTACAAGATAAAGATAACTGTCACAACATTAGCAAATTCGATCAAGCAACATATAAATATATATTAAATCACAATCA
>JAQZBX010053419.1:0-18893 GCA_029593785.1 Cabassous unicinctus | reverse complement strand
ACAGAGAATTTCCCAGCTCATCTTTGGACAGTCAGTGGCTCCCAGAAACTCATCAAGGACCTTCATTGGACTTTCGAGGGCCCTGGTTTGCAGACTGCCTGCGGAACCTGGACTTGTGCATCCCCATGATCACGTGAGAGCCTCTTATAAAATCTCATGTTATTGACAGATATCTCCTGTTGATTCTGTTTCCCTAGAGAAGCCTGACTAATACAGTGTGGTACATTTACTACAAATGATAAACACATATTGAAGCATTGCTACTAATCTGAACTACATTTTACATTATAGTTTGCACTCTGTCCCGCACAATTTTGTAGGTTATGACAAATATACCTTGGTCATATCTGTCACTGCAATGTCATGCAGGACAACTCCAATGCCCCAAAAATGCACCCATATTATACCTATTCTTCCCTCTCCCACCCCTCAGAACGTCTTATGGCCACCACCTTTATATCAATGATAAGAGTTCTTCTATTGCTAGAATAATAATAAGTCTATAGTAGAATAAAAATAAGTCTACTTTAGTCCATTGTTCATTCCCCAATCTTGAGGATTTTGGGATGGTGTGGCAGTTTGATATAGTTATGAATTCCAAAAATAGATATGGATTATGTTTGTAAACCAGTCTGTTCCTCTGGATATGATTAAATTATGATTAGGGTTTTGATTGGCCATGTCAGTAGGGCATTGAGCCCCACCCCTTGATGGGTGGGGTTTCAAAGATAAAAGACATGGCAAAGGACAGAGTTGGAGTTTTGATGATGAGTTTTAATGCTGGAACGAGGGAAGTAAGCACACAGAGGAGCTTGGTTGTGAAGAAGGAGAGAAGGCCCCAGGAAAAGATATGAGCCATTCGCCTGACAGTTCATAGCTGGCCTTGTGGAAAGAGGCAAAGCCTAGAGAGCCTCATAGTCTACAGCTGACCTTGTGGAGGAAACAGAGGAGCTGAGCCCTGAGAGAAACAGAGCCCTGGGAAGAGAGGAATCCAAGAAGCCTGAACTCTTGGCAGATGTCGACAGCCATCTTACCCCAACACGTGGCAATGGACTTTGGTGAGGGAAGAAACTTATACTTTATGGCCTGGTAACTGTAAGCTGCTACCCCAAATAAATACCCTTTATAAATGCCAACAGATATCTGGTATTTTGCATCAGCACCCCTTTGGCTGACTAATACAGATGGTAATGGCCACTCTGCTTCTAATTGAGAGGGAGCATAGATCCCATGAATTTATCTTGCTTACAGTTGCAGGCACTGTCTGTTCCTTGGGATGGGTGTTGTCCATCATCATTTCCTTGTTAGTGTTCCTGGGTGAGTCCAATGAACTGGAAAGTAGGTGTTGCAACTTTGCTAAAATTCAGGGCTCAACTGGCACATGGACAGACCAAAGATGTAAGTTTCTGGGACATATATTTATCAAGTATAGTGCTAATTATAGGTTCAAATAAAAGGGGCAGAAAAGCCATGTGTAGAGAACCTATAAATAAGTCTAACTCTGTTACACTGGGGAATATAAATTCCAAAGTAAGGCTTCCTGTCTCTGCAACCTTAAGCTCTGCTGGTATACAGGACATAGTTCTAAAAGGAAGAGTGCTTCCACTAGGACAGACAACGATGATTCCATTGAACTGGAAGTTAAGACTGCCACCTGGCCATTTTGGGCTCCTCGTGCCTCTGAGTCAACAGGCAAAGAAGGGATTACTGTCCTGGCTTGGGTGATTGTTCCTGACTATCAAGGGGAAATAGGACTGCACCTACATAATGGGGGTAAAGAAGAGTTTGCCTGGAATACAGAAGATCGCCTGGTGTGTTTCTTAGTACTACCATGCCCTGTGATTAAACTCAATGGAAAACTGCAAAAACCCAATTCAGCAGGACTAACAATGGTCCAGAAACTTCAGGAATGAAAGGATTAGGTCACCCCACCAGGTAAAGAACCATGGTCAGCTGAGGTGCTTGCTGAGGGTAAAGGGAACATGGAATGGGTAGCAGAAGAAGGTAGTGATAAATATTAACTATGACCATGTGACCAGTTATAGAAATGAGGACCATAATGGTCATGAATGATTCTTCCTTGTTTTGTTATGAGTATGTTTGTACAAGTGCATGAAGAAAATATCTTTGTTTTCTTCCCTATCTTTTCCCCTTATCATATGACATAAGTTGTATTAGTTTGATGTCATGATAGTTAAGTTATAAGTGTCAAGTTTAAGAATGAATATTATCCAAGGATTGCACCCTATTCTGGAGGGAATTAGTGCCTTTCTGGTTAAATGAAAAAATAAGTCTGTTATTGTTTTTATTTAGAGATTAAGTATGGTTTAAAGTGATGTGTATGGCTTTCATGTTGACAAGAGTTACTGTGATGGTTAGGATCATGCATCAACTTGGTCAGATAATGGTGCCCAGTTGTTTGGTCCAGCAAACACTGACCTAATTGTTACTGTGAAGACATTTTGTGGACTTAAATCATCAGTGAGTTGTTTGCATCTATGGGTGATTACAACTGAGGGGATTTTCTTAAGCAAGGAGAGATGACTCATCCAATCATTTGAAGGTCTTAAAAGGCAAAGTGATTTCAGCAGTCAAGAGAGAATTCTCAACTCCCAACAGTCAGCTTCTCCTGAGTAACTCATCTAGGACCTTCATTGGAATAACTGGCTTGCAGGATGCTTTATGGAATTTGGACTTGTGTATGCCCATGGTCATGTAAGATGATATAAAATCTCATATCCAATAGGAGATATCTGTTTCCCTAGAGAAGCCTGGCTAATACTGTATGTCATGGCTTCTTAATATGGAATCTACATACAATTGAATAATAAATACAATTCACAGAATTTTAAAAAGTCATTCAGAGAAATGTACACTGATGAAGAAGTGAGGGAGACAAAAAAGACAACTATACTTTTTAAGTACATACTTAGTATCAGGAACTTAACTGAATCCCTTCATACATTCCCTCATCTAGTGCTTAAATAACCCTATGAAATAGATGCTACCATTTCATTGTACATATGCACCAAGAATAAAATAAGCCTAAGCTCATTTGTAATGCTTGCAGGTTACATAAATTTCTAAGATGTAATTCATTCCTAGTTCTATTGTTTCCAGAGTCCCCAATCCCCCCACCCCCATTATATGAAACTGCTGCCTAGAAAACTTCCAGAGGCTGCAAAATGTCCCATAGGAGAATAGTGCTCTTGCCTGAAGTTCAAGGAAAAATGATGAAAATGAATTTATCAAAACAGAAGATACCTTAATCACTTAAGGAGATAGGGACCAGAGGGACAGCCAAAGAGGGCCTGAATTGGATAGAATAAGGTACTCCTCTATCTAGAAGAGATATCAACCCAAATTTGCCACAAAAGGAAGTTGCAACAGCCTCAAATGATACTTTTTCCTTCTATAATCCAATTGTATTATATTTTCTATATGGCAGTCACTATTAAAAGTATTCAACATATATTAATCCATGATTTCCAGAGATAGAAAAATATAATACTAAAAATGTCCCATCTTCCAAAATATATAAAAGAATTATACATGCAATGAGACAGGAAGGTATAGCTCATTAACAGGAAAATAGAAATTAATAGATACTGTGAGCACACAGACACATTGGAAAACTGGAGAAAGACATTTATTCAACTGTGTCACATATACTGAAAGACCAAAAGAAACCATGGACGAAGAACCAAAAGCCACCAGAATAATGATGTCTGGAATGGAAAGTACAATTCTGACATGAAAAATTCTCTAAAGGTATTCAACAGATTTAAGCAGGCAGAAAAAATAACCAGCAAACTTGAAAGTAGGTCAAATGACATTTGTGGAGTGAGTTTCTATACGGGTCCTCATGGGAACACAGGCTCAGGCACAACAGAAACTTTTGACAAATGGCTGCTTTATTAATTACACAGCACAAAGTGTCCAAAGAGCAGGGGAAGACATCTTATCATAACCAGTCTTCCAGGGAGGCCAACAGCTCAAATCAGGGCCAGTGGATGGCAGATTTGCACATCTGCTTTCACATCTGAGATAGGAGACACCAGTGCTGCCAAAAAATTAGGTATTTAGGTTCTAAAACTTGCAGGGCATGTTCCATTAGATTTAAAAGTCTTAGAGTCATCTACAGAACCTTTGTTTCTTGTCTTCAGGGCTTGATGGAGCAGCAGCCCCACGCTTTCAATGGGCTTGCGTAACGACCATGTTCTTGGCTCCACTGTCATCATGCATCAGAGTTACTCCTAAACTCTAGACCCTACCCTCCGAGAATATTGGGGTGATGGCCAGACCCTCCCCAATCTCCAGGGCACAGGCTCAACCCCTTCAGAACAGTGAGGTGTGGGCCAAACTCTTCCCAATTCCCAGGGAAATTGCTCCACCCTCCCGGAAGTGTGGAGAGGCTGCAGTTTTCATGAACAATGGGTCAGAAGGTCACCCTCTTTAATCTGTGGGGTATACTCACCCTTTCCGCACACAAGGGTGAGTTTGCTCTCTGGGCCCTAGAATATGTCTTCAGTCAAGACCTCACCTTCCGTGGTACTGCCTTTGAAATCATTTGTCCTTTAACCTGTAACTTTTTCTGTCCCTTTTAGTCCAGGTTAGTAGTGGTTCTATTCATACAGATCTTGCAAAAAACTTGTTTTTGCATGCAGGAAACAGGGGTCCAAGTCTTACGCATTTATAAAATCACTCCAACATTTTTGTTATTTGCATAGCAGCATGCCGCCTGGTACCAAATTCTGCTTTAGTTTGCAAAAAGCTGAGGGGAGCAATATACCAGAAATGGCTTGGCTTTTACAATAGGGATTTAATGGATTAAAAATGTACAGTTCTGAGCTCATGAAAGTGTCCAAATCAAAAGCATCATCAGGCAATACTTTGTCCCTGAGCTGCAGGGAGATGGCAGCATCTGCTCATCTCTGCCTTCTCCTCTGGGCTTTGTTGCTTTCAGCTTCTGGCTTTCTCTCAGCTTCTGTGTTCCTTTCTCTCTGCGGCTTTTTTCTGTACCTGTGGCTATTTATTACTCCATTTATAAAGGATTCCAGTAAGGAGATTAAGACCCACCCTGGGTCACACAGACTAATCAGAGGTACTTAACTGAAGTAATTTAATCAAAAGCTCCCCTGTAATAAGTTTACATGTACAGGAATGGATTAGCTGTAAGGACATGATCTTCTGGGGCCCAATAGACTCAAATCAACAGACATGGGAAGTTCTACTATTTTATCAATGTCATTTTCCTCATCATCTGGACAGGTCTCTTCCTCTGCCTCTCTCCTAGGAGGAACTTCAGCCTCATTAGGGATTGTTTTAGTTTGCTAAAGGCTGCCAATAAAATATACCAGAAATGGGTTGGCTTTTACAATAGGAATTTATTAGGCTAAAAGTTTATAGTTCTGAGGCATGAAAATGTCCAAATCAAACAAAATCAGAATGCTTTTTGACCGAGCTGCAGCTGTGAGCTCTCTGGCACATGGCAGGGAATAATGACGGTCTGCTCCTCTATCCTCTATCCTCCAGGCCTTGTTGCCCTCACATTCAGGATGCTCCTTCTATGGCTATTCTCTCTCCCTGGTTCATCAAGCTTTTTATGTGACTGGAGCTTTTTATTTTTAAATCAATTTTATTAATTATTAATAAAGCATAATCCATCCAAAGTATACAATCAATGGTATTCAGTATAATCATGTAGTTGTGCATTCATCTCTGCAATTATTTTTAGAGCATTTTCATTTTCCAGTAATAATAAAAATAACACTAAAAAAAAGACCAAACAAACAAAAAAACCTCATGACCTCTCAATCTCTCTATGCTTCCCCTACTGTACATAGCTGCTATTCTGTTTTCCTTCTCTCTAGTTTATTTGCATTTATATTTTGTAAAAACAATCTTATATATGCAATATCACCCACATGTGTATTTTACATGAGGTTTCACTATGTTATACAGTCCCATGTTACATTTTGTAGCTTTCTTTCTAGTAATATAAATGTCCATAGGCTTTCTTTTTCAACCACTGTCATACCTATATAATGGCTCTGCTAGCCACAAACACCATAATGTGCTCTCACCATTTCCACTGATTTCCAAAGATTTACAAACAACCATTTAACCAATTGTGCACAGATTAACCATCAGCTTTCCATTCTCTACCCTCATTCTATTTTCTAGTGACCTATATTCTAATTATTCATTCCGTAATTTTACATTGTATATTTAATTCATAATAGCTCAACCATTCTGTATTTGCCCTTTTGTATCTGGCTTGCTTCACTCAACATAATGTCCTCCAGGTTCATCCATGTTGTCAACATGCTTCATGACTTCATTTCTTCTTACCACTGCACAATATTCCATCGTGTGTATACACCACAATGTGTTTTTCCATTTATCACTTGATGCACACTTGTTTTTTTCCAGTTTTTGGCTATTGTGAATAACACCGCTATGAACATTGGTGTGCAGATGTCTGTTTGTGTCTCTGCTTTCAGTGCTTCTGGGTGTATTCCTAGCAATGATATTACGGTGTCACATGGCAAGTCTATATTCAACTTCCTTAGAAACTGCCAAACAGTGCTCCACAGTGGCTGTACCATTCTACATTCCCACCAACAGTGAAAAAGCATTTCTATCTCTACACATCCTCTCCAACCTTTGCAGTTTTTTGACTTTTTAATAGCGGCCCTTCTAATAGTTTTGATTTGCATTTCCCTAATCACTGATAATGTTGAACATTCTTTTATATGTTATTCCACCATTTGTATTTCTTTTTTGGACAACTGTCCTTTCAAATATTTTGCCATTTTTTAATCCAGTAGTTTGTCTTTTTATTGTTGAGTTGTATGATCTCTTTATATATCATGGATATTAAAGCCTTATCAGATATGTGATTGCCAAATATTTTCTCCCAATGAGTCGGCTGCCTTTTCACCCTTTTGACAAAGTCCTTTGAGGAGCAAAAGCACTTAATTTTGAGGATGTCCCATTTATCTTTTTTTTTTTTTTTTTTTACTGCTCATGCTTTGTGTGTAAGGTTTAAGAAACTACCGCCCACCACAAGATCTTGCAGATGTTTTCCTACTTTTACTTCTAGGAGTTTTATGGTTGTTGCTTTTATATTTAGGTCTTTGATGCATTTTGAGTTAATTTTTCTACAAGGTGTGAGATAGCACCAAATGTTGGATAGACTATTCTGGCCCAACTGGGTGGGCTGTTAAGCCTTGTAAAAAAATCACTTGATGTGAGAGTCAATTTCTAAGTTCTCAATTCAGTTCCATTGGTCAATCTGCCTGTCATTATGCCAGTACCATGCTGTTTTTACCACTGTAGCTAAGTAATATGCCTTAAAGTCAGGAAATGAAAGTCCTCCAACTTTATTCATCTTTTGAAAGACATTTTTGGCTATTAGGGGTCCCTTACACTTACAACTAAATTTGATTATTGACTTTTCAATTTCTGCAAAAAAGGGCAGTTGGGATTTTTATTGGGATTACATTGAATCTGTAATTCACTTTGGGTAGAATTGACATCTTAATGATATTTAGTCTTCCAATCCATGAACATGGAATGTCTTTCCCTTTATTTAAGTCTTCTTTGGTTTCTTTTAGCAATATTTTGTAGTTTTCTGAATACAGGTCCTTTTTGTCCTTGGTTAAGTTTATTCTTAATATTTGATTAGTTGCTATTATAAATGGACTTTTTTTCTGATTTCCTCCTCAGATTGCACATCAGTAGTGCATAGAAATGCTATTGATTTTTTTTTTTTAAAGATTTATTTATTTTTAATTTATTTATCCCCCCTTGCTGCTTGTGCTGCTGTGTCCATTCGCTGCGTGTCTTCTCTGTGTCTGCTTACCTCCCCCTTGCTGTGAGGTCTTGCCGCATCAGCCCAGGGCGCCGCGCGAGCCGGCCTGCCCTCACAAGGAGGCCCCGGGAAGCAAACCCAGGGCCTCTCATATGGTAAACGGGTACTCTATCCATTGCGCCACACCCACTTCCTGCCGTGAGGTTGCTGCATCAGCCCACTGCACCGCTCATGCCGGCGTGCCCTCACAAGGAGGCCTCGGGACGCGAACCCGGGCCTCCCATATGGTAAACGGGGGCTCTATCCACTGAACCACACCCACTTCCCAAAATGCTATTGATTTTTGCATGTCAATTTTGTAGCCCGCCACTTTGCTGAACTTACTTGTCTATTAATTCTTTTAGCTTTGTTGTGGATTTTTCAGGTTTTTCTAAATATAGTATCATATCATCAGTGAATAGTGAAAGTTTTACTTCTTCCTTGCCTATATGAGTGGCTTTTATTTCTTTATCTAACCTAATGACTCTACTAGAAAAATATTGAATAATAATGGTGAGAGTTGCCATTCTTCTCTTGTTCCTGAACTCAGTGGGAAAGCTTTCAGACTTTCAACAATGAGTACAATTCTAACTGTATGTTTTTCATATATGCACTTTACCGTATTGACAAAGACTCCTTCTATTCTTATCTTTTGGAGTGTTTTTATCAAGAAGTGTTGCTGTATATTGTCAAATGCCTTTTCTGCATCAGTCAAGAGGATCATGTAATTTTTCTTCTTCAATTTATCAATGTGGTTTAATTACATGAGCTGATTTTCTTGTTTTGAACCACCCTTGCATACCTGAGATAAAACCCACTAGATTGTTGTGTAGAAATCTTTTAATGTGCTTTTGCTGTTTGCATGTATTTTGTTGAGGATTTTTACATCTATATTTATTAGAGATATTGGTCTGTAATTTTCTTTTTTCATAGTATCTTTATTTGGTTTTGGTATTAAGGTGATTTGACTTCAGAGAATAAGTTTGCTAACATTCTTTCCTGCTTAATTTATTGGAAGAATTTGAGCAAGACTGGTATTAGATCATCTTTGAATGATTGGTAGAATTCACCTATGAAGCCATCTGGTCCTGGGATTTTCATCTTTCACTGAGGTTTTTGATAACTCTTTCAATCTCTTCACTTGTGATTGGTTTGTTGAAGGCTTCTGTTTCTTTCAGGGTCTATGTAGGTGGTTCATGTGTTTCTAGGAATCGTCCACCTCATCTACATTGTATATTTTTTTGTCATACAGTTTTTCATAGTATTCTCTTATGATTTCTCTTATTTCTGTGGGGTCAGTGGTAATGTCCCACCTCTTATTTCTGATTTTATTTGTTTGCATCTTCTCTCTTTTTTTCTGTTGCAGTCTAGCTAAGAGTTGTCTATTTTGTTGATCTTCTGAATTAACTGTTTGGTTTTGTTGATTCCAGGAAATAAATACACAGAGAAGCAAATACATGAGAAAAGAGAGAAGGTTCATTAGACACGGCAGAAGCCCCAGGTAGAGATACGAGCCATTTGCCTCAAAATTTACAGCTGGCCTTGTGGAGAGAGCAGAGCAGCTAAGCGTGGAGAGAAATGAGCCCCGGGAGACAGACAAGACTTGTCACAGCCTGTGCCTGAGATTGGAAGAAGCTAGGACCATGGAGCCTTGGGAAGAGGAGGAAGACTGAACCCTCACAGACATCACCACACAACACCTTGCAAGGCTGAGATTTTAGTTTCTTATGTAACCCTGCTACTCATACAAGGAGACTCTGGGTCTGGTTTTCAGAGATCTCAAGCCTGCAGTTGCATGAAACAAGACTTTCAGTGCACACATAAACTTTCACATCATTCATGCAGCACTTAAGTTGCAAAGTTGAAGCCTTCAGCTCATCACTTTCTTTTTTTATATAACTATATGCAGAATATTTAGGAACAGCCAGGCAACATCACTATAACTTTTAACTCCACAAAACTCTTTTAAGGTATCAAAGACACTCTCAGCCAGAGTCTTGCCTCTTATAAGCATGGAAGTAGCCATACCCAGTTCTGATATTTTGTATATCTCTATTGACAATTCACACCATGAACTGTCAGTGGCCTCATGATTATTGGACACAAAGTCCTGAGTGCCTTTGAATCTAAGCACAGCAAAGAGCCAATTGCAAAAACCACAGAACCAATTCAGAAATATCATTTTTAATGTTCTGTATATCAAGAACCACTCCTGGTACCAAGCTATATTTGTCATAATTCTCTAGTGAAACAGAACTGACAGGAGATATATGTAAATAGTATAGGATTTTATAAAATTGTCTCAAGTGACTGTGGGGATGCACAAGTCCAAATTGCATAAGGCAGGCTACAAGCCAGATACTCCAATGAAGGTTCTTGGTGAGTTTCCCAGGAGAAGCTCACTGTGAGAAGTAGAAAGAAGAGTTCTCTCTCTTGACTGCTTAAATCATTTCTCCTTTTAAGACTTTCAACTGATTGGATGAGCTCTCTCTCATTGCTTAAGTGAATCTCCTCAGTTGATTGTAGATGTAATCAACCATAGATGAAATCAACTCACTGATGATTTAAGTTCACAAAATGTCCTCACAGTAGCAACTATACCAGTGCTAGCTTGACAAACAACTGGGCAGCATTTTCCTGGCCAAATTAGCATGTATCCACCACTGGTGCATACATATTTTTCAGACTAAATCTAATAGTATTAATGCAAGATGGATGAAATTAGTACTCAGAAAAATTCACCTTCCATGTCACAATGTCTCCCATACCAAAATCAGGTTAACAAAAGAGCACAAAATTTAATGATTTTTAATGAAAAATAAGAAAGCTATAGCGTAACAATTAATAATTGTAGAGAAACTGGTATTTATATATGGAAATATTCAGATACACTTGAGGTTTTGCTGTTTTTAATCCTCTAGACACTTATGAAAAACATATAATTTTCCTGATTTCCAGAAGGTTAACTGAAACTTCAATAATTTAAATAACTTACTTAAGGTGGCAGAGCTAGTGAATGCTGCAGGTTGGATTTATATTTTTTATTGTTTTATTTTTATTATGGTAACATATATACACACACAATTTTCCCACTTTAACCACTTTCAAATATCCAATTTAATGGGATTAATTACTTTCACAACATTGTGCTGTCATCACCATCATCCAATACTAAAAATTTTTCAGCACTCATAACAAAAGCTCTGTACTCATTAAGTAACAATACACCATCATCTTCTTCTCCTCCCCTCAGGGCAGGAATTAAACGCATGTTGTTTGGCACAGAGCCTACATTTTTAAACAGTTTCTAGTGGAGAGAGAGTGGCAATAAATGAGTAAGCATATAAATAATCAAGAAAAATTCAGAAAGGAAAAAGTGCTGAATAAAAAATGAAAAAATTAAGTGATAGAGAGTAACTCAGGGTGCCAGGAGGCCACATTAACTGGCAGTCAAAGAAAACCCAAGAGCAAAAATTTATAGGGTTTATCTAACCTTGTCCAGTGATGAGAGACAATGAGATAAAAGGATATGGATAAAATGATTACAGTTTTTTTTGTTATGGTTGTGATATGAAGAATTTGATTTGACCAGGATGAGTATCATTATATACTCTCCTCTATTCTGTTTCAAAGACCATCAACAACATTAACTGTATTATTATTAATGCAATCTAAATTAAAATCAGGATAAAGAGAAATAAAACACATGCATTCAAGCACCATCTTTGTCCAGAAGACTTTTTATGTCCTTTCTGGTAGTTTTTCTTTGATGGATTCTTTGGTGCAGTCACCGCATTGAGCTCCACTTGGCCTCTCCATGACTTTCTTTTATTTTAATTTTAATTTTAGACTATCTCCAAGCTGAGATTTCACAAAAAAGAATTTCTGTCAAAATAAAACTTGTCAGAATGAAGACTCAATTTGTTTAATTGCAAACTTATGTAAATACATTTTTGTACTTAATATTGATAATTCAGAAGGTGTAGTTTTCTTTTAAATTTACAATATGAAATTAATAGATAAATGAAGGATTTAGAGCTTAAAATTTTCAGCCATGAGTCAAAAAAACAGGATTAGAAATATAGAAAGACAAAGTACAGAGACATAAAACTCATTAGTTAATATAAAAAGTTTGACTCTTTATCCTTGACCACTTTATATTTTTCATTTTAAATATTTAGTAGTATGATGCTAGCTCATTTGATCAGTAAACCTTTAAATGTTTAGGAGAAACATTTCTGAACATGAACACACTTTCTTTAAAAACGGATAATTTAATTTCTAATGTCCCTGTTGCTTGCAATGTAGGCAGCTGTTGTCCTTTATCTTTTCTCTCTCAGGGGTGCATCTATTTTTGTATTGATTGTTATTAGAAGTAACAACTGGGAATCCCTTTACAATTTTTTATTCTACACTTTTGGAGTTGCTGTTATTGTAAACAGTTTTATCTGTCTTTTTAAAATTTTTATTGTCATCTAGAGGTCTTTTTAAATGTTCAGCTACATTAAAAAGTCTTTTAAGGGAGTGGCTTTCTACTAATGTTTATGTATTTTATTAATTAACTTTTAAAGATTAGGTTTAAGTTCATTGTCAAATTATGAGGACACTGACCTTTCAAACATGTCAGAAAATGAAGAAAGACCTGAATGAACACCAAAGGTCTGAGACAATTGAGGTTTTTTAATCCCAGGTGGATTTATTTTTTTTTTCTGTATGTTTTCAAGTGTGGTTTACTGGCTGATTAGTTTTTTGAGGAAAAGACTTGCTATGGCATTTAATATATCCTTAACAATTTGGCAGGTCTTTTTGGAGCATACCTACATGTAACATTTGTAGGATCCCTTATGTAAGCTTTATGTAAGGAATGTTTTAAAGAAGAAATTTTGGAATTAGATTTTTTTTTTTGGATGATTCCGCATGTAAATTGAAGAATGTATTCTATTATCTCTGGGACATTCTTAGTAGAATTGGAATTTCCTTGGTTATGGTTTTCAGTTTAACTTTAGTTCACAGATTGTAGGTGATAGAGATACTCTTTGAGCCACTTTGATAAGGTTTTACTTTAAAGAGGGTTAAGATGTCTAAATCTGAAGGTGCGTCTGGTCCTTTACTATAAAAGGACAACTGAAAAGGCTAGGTTAAATATGTGGAGGACAGGAAAGCACAGGAGGAACTAAGGTGTTCTTGGAAAATTCAGAGGATTTAGACTGTTTTTCAAGTTTGGTTATCTAAAAAGCTTTATTACAGCCAATGTAATTTAAAATTGTTTCTAGTATACCATATTCAGTGAGACATGGATTTATTTGATACAAGATGATATTTTTTGTACATAAATCCTATCGGTGTGCTAGTTGACAGTGTACAATTAGAATATTTTGAAGAATTAGATCCCTCTGTTTCTGATTGAGAGCAATCATAAAGCCTGAAACTCTGACAAGATTTATTTTACAGTTGGGTTAATGAGCTATTTTACAATGTAGTTTATGTGGTATACTTCTTTAACTTGGTGGACAGCCTGTGTTTCTAGTTGTCTGACATGCAAACAGGTGTCTCTTCTTGCATGAAAAAATATATTGAGGGTGGCATGCTACATATTGTTAATTTTGTCCTTCCTTGGTATCTGAAATGATCATGAGATTGCTCTCAGTGAGAACAAAAGTTAAGTAAGATGTTATGGAAGCATCCTACCTTAACATATCAGGGAAGCACACCAAATCTTGGTGTGTATTTCCATATTTCTCTCTCATTTCACAGAAAAGTCTGTTCTTTCCCTCATTTCCCAAATAAATTCTTTTTATTGGCTTAACTAAAAAAAGATAGATAGATAGATATATCTCAGGGAAAGAGAGAAATAACATATTTCAAATATTTGAGTATTCACCAAACAGGAGAAACTCTTGTAAAAGCAGAGGGGTTACAAAAAGGACTGCTGCCACACATCCAAATCAAAAAAGCAAAGTTCAAAATAAGACCAGAAGAACAAAGTTCAAAAGGCCCTTAACCAGCAAACAAAGGGCAGAGCCTCAACCAAAGAAAGGGAGGTTCAGAACTGAGAGGACTCACCAAGAGAAACGAGGAGCTCTCAGGAAGTCAACAGAGTACAAGTAGTTCTAACAGGTACCATCCATGAATTCAGTGGTTGCTCTAGAGTTGAGGTGGCAGATTGCTTTGGATCCCACTTTTGACACCATGTAATGTTGACAAAGAAATAACAAACACTTGTAAAGAAATAAAAGCATTTATTAGAGATCTTAGAATTGCAATTCAGGGAGCACAGGTTCGGGTAGCAACCTTAATTCTGTCCAAGTAGAGGCTGTCAGGCAAGGGTTTTTAAAATAAAAAGAGGAAGTGTAAAAAAGAGTAATTGGTTAGGGCAAGGGTATTAGAAATAGGTTTCATTTATTTTTTTAGAAAGAGAATAGTTTTGTTAGCTGCTTAGGTTTTTTCTGTAATAGACAGTTGGGGGCTTTGAGAATTGCATCAGGGGTTTTCTTTATGTGTGGCTTTCCAACTCCACTTTAAGTGTATTAGACTAATTAATCCATTTCTCTTACACAGTAATAATGAAATGGAGAATTTAGGTCAGCTTTGTGTTTTTGTTTTTATTATTTCTGTTGCTATTGTAAATGGAATCTTGCCTTCTATTACATTTTCAAAGGGCCTGTCGTTTGAAGGTAGGGAATCTACATGTTTGTGTTTTTAAAAAGATATAATTGATGTGGTGCAAAATTCATCTCTTCCATTCTACAGTTCTGTGAATTTAAAAATATATAAGTTGCATAACTATCACTACAATCTTGATACAGATTTATTCATCACCTCAAAATATTCTTTTGTGCCCCATTGTATTCCATCTCTCCCCCTAATTCCAGACCCTTGTTAACCAAGATTTATTTCTGTCCTTATGTTTCTGTCCATTCCAAAAGTTGTTGCAAATTGAATTCTTAGGATATCATCTCTGAGTCTGTCTTCTCTCACTTAGCATGATGCATTTGAGATTTGTCCATGTTGTTGTGTGTATCAGTAGTTCATTCCTTTATACTGCTAGTACTAAACAATTTATGGATGTTACAATTTCTTTATCCATTTTCCAATTGAGAGATATTTAGGTTGTTTCCAGTAATTAGAATCATGAGTAAAACTAGCATAAACATTCAGATGCAGTCTTTTTGCATGTGAACATAGGTTTTCATTATGCTTGGGTAAATACCTAGGAGTAGAATATCTGGGTTATGTAGTAAGTATGGATGTGACTTCATATCTGCTAACCTGCCAAAGTGTAGCATTTTGCTTTGCCACCAATAACAAATGATATTTCAAATTCCTCTGCATATTTGCCAGCAATTGGTTTTGTCAATTTTTAAATAAAATCATTTAATAAGTGTGTAGACATGAAAAAATGTTCAACATCATGAGTGATTAGGGAAATGCAAATCAAAACTACAATGAGATATCATTTCATACCTATTAGACTGGCCACTATTAAAAAGTCAGGAAGCTGTAAATGTTGGATAGGATATAGAGAGATAGGAACACTTACTTACTGTTGGTGGGAATGCAGTATAGTACAGCCACTGTGAAAGACTGTTTGGCAGTTCCTAAGGAAGTTGAATATAGACTTGCCATGTGACCCGGCATTATCATTTCTAGGTATATACCCAGAAGAACAGAGGGCAGAGATGTGAACAGACATCTGCATACTGATGTTCATAGTGCAATTATTCATGATTGCCAAAAGTTGGAAACAACCCAGGTGTCCATCAACCAAAGAATGGATAAACAAGCTGTGGTGTATCCACACCATAGAATATTATGCAGCTGTAAAAAGAAATGAAGTTGTAAAACATATGACAACATGGATGAACCTGGAGGATATTATTTTGAGTGAAGCAAGCCAGACACAAAAGGACAAATACCGTATGATTGTGCTATTATGAACTAAATATATTTCACAAACCCATGGATTTAATAATTAGAATATAGATCACCAGAAAATAGAAGCGGGTAGAGAATGGAAAGCTTAGGGTTAATCTGTGCTGAATTATTAAAAAGGTTGTTTGTAAATCTTTGGAAATGAATAGAAATTGTTAAAGCATATCATGGTGTTTGTAACTAGGTGCTATTGTATAGGTATGTCAGTGGTTGAAAAGGAAAGTCTAAGGTCATGTATATTATTAGAATGAAAGCTAAAAACTGTAACATGGGACTGTATCAGATAGCAAAACCTCATGTAAAACATGAATATGGGTGATATTGCATATATAAGACTGTTTTTATAAACTATGAATACTAGAAAAAGGGAAAAAGAATAGCAGTTATGTACTCCAGGCTAGGCATAGAAAGATTGAGAGGTGATGAGTTTTGTTTGTTTGTTTGTTTGTTGTATATTATTATTATTGGAATAATGAAAGTGCTCTGGGAGTGATTGGGGCTATGAATGCACAAATGAAAACCATTGATTGTACCCTTTGGATGGATTTATGCTTTAGTAATATGCATCAATAAAATTGAAAAAAAAAAAGCTTTCATTAATGAAAGAAGTTGTTAATGTGAGGGAAAGTGGGAGGTCTAGGGAGTGGGATATATGGGAATCCCTCATATTTGTTTATGTAACAATTTATGTAATCTAAGTATCTTTTAAAAATAAATTTAAAATATGTTTTTTAAAAAGTGAAACAAAAAAATGCTTAAGAAAAGAAAAATATGAATGTACAAACTAAATTAGAGAGATGGAAATGAAATAGCAGCCTTGCCTTAAATGAAGTAATTGAATTAAAAAGCTCTTAACTCAAAAGCAGCTAGTACAAAAGATAGTTTATGATACCTGAGTAATCAAGACAGAAAGTTGCACATTCAAACTTGAATAGAAAATTGAAGATCAACTGCACACAGCTTGAGATGTAGTCACCTAAAATGTAATTTTAATAGATAGAATCCAGATAAAAGAAGATCCAGTACTAGCTACTTTTGAGACTGTATGTAGTCCAGAAAACCATGTTCTTAACTCTGGTCCATTTCTGTGGGTGTGAACCAATTGTGTGGGGGACATTTTGATCAGGTTACTACAGTTAAAGGCTTTTTAATTCAGTCACTATATTTAAGGCATGGCCCAGAATGGGTATTAATATTCTTACCATAATTCTTTATAATTTGAATAGAGAGAGAGAAGGTCAGAGAGAAAGCCACAGAAGCAGAGAAAAAGCTACAGAAGCCAGAAGCAGAAAGCAATAAAATCCTTAAGAGAAGGGAGAGACCAGGAGACACTACCATATGGCTTGCCATGGATCCAGGATCACCAGCAGCTGGTCTTCTGGGAGAAAGCATAATAACATTAATGTTATTATGGCTCCTGTCTTAATGACTTTCTCTCTTGCCTCCAAATCTATTCATTTCTAGCTGATGCTTTTCAACCCTAAAAATAGCTCTACCCAGACTGCAGAAGCTGGGAATAAAATGATGCCTGTTCAAAAAATTCTTAGCCGTAAAACTTTTAATATGTTTTAAGAACTTGGGATAATTGTTACAAAAGCTATACTTAAAGGTTTGCAGATAATTTTTCTAAAGAATATGTAAAGGCAAGGATTTTCCAAACATTATGCCAATTTATTTCAATTAGCAAAACTCCATGAATCAATAATTTGTATATGTAAAGAAATTTCTAGTTCAAAAGGAAGAGAGTAAGCATTTAATTACATATTGATACTTTACAAAAGAGGAACTATTTAAGATTCCAGATAACAAGGCAATAAAATATATTTAAACACACATATTCTGACTGCATGACCTTTATCTTGTACTTTAGATATACTTGTTCCTTAAAGAAGAATGGATTTTATCTAGTTTATAGTGATGTTTTTACCCAAGATCACTATTGACTACAAAGCTTCCTCATGGCATTTTTCACCTCTGCATTTCTGAGGGTGTAGATTAAAGGGTTTAACATGGGTGTTACCATAGTAAAAAATACAGCCACAGCTTTATCCATTGGGAAGGTGGTCATGGGCCGAAGATATACTAAAATACAGGGTATAAAGAATAAGACAACCACAGTAATATGTGAGACACAGGTAGAGAGAGCCTTCCGCCGTGCTTCAGAGCTGTGAGATTTCAGGGAGCAAAGAATAAGTGTATAGGAGGTCATAAGTATTGAAAAACTGAGCAGACACAGGAACCCACTGTTGGCTGCAGCAAAAGGTCCAGTGATATGAGTGTCAGTGCAGGAAAGCTTCAGCAGAGGGTAAAGATCACACATGAAATGGTCAATGACATTGGGGCCACAGAAGGGCAACCATGCAATGAAAAGGATTTGAATGAAGGCATGAAGAAATCCCCCAGCCCAGGCCACGACCACCAGGAGGCCACACATCCTCCGGTTCATTGTGATCATGTAGTGCAGGGGTCTGCAGATGGCCATGTAGCGGTCAAAGGCCATCGCTGTGAGCAGGAGGATCTCAACTCCCCCAAGGAAATGCATCGCAAAGACCTGAGTAATGCACCAACCAAAGGAGATAGTTTTCTTCTCAGCAAGTAAGTCAAAGATCATTTTGGGGACTGTGGTAGAAGTGAAGGTGCCATCTTGAAAGGACAAGAAAAATAGAAAAAAATACATAGGGGATGCCAGGGCCGGGCTGGTGGCGATGGTGACTACAATGAGCAGGTTGCCTGCCAGGGTGATTAAATACATGACTGTGAACACGACGAACAAGATTTTCCGCACATCTGCGTTCTGCGTCAGGCCAAGCAGGATGAATTCTGTCACGTTGTTGGCTTGTTTCGTGAACAACTGGTTTTGCATATTGATAATTGATTTATCTGCAAATATCCATGATGGTAGATCAATTTTGATCAAGAAAATAATATATCTTTCATATAATTTGTTTCTTGTAAGATTTATGGAAACCCCAAGCAGACATATACCAGACTTAAAGTTTGGCTCTGTTATTAATCATATACAGTGTTGAATTCATAGCCCTTTGCTACACAAACACACACAAACATACACACACACACACACACACACACACACACCGGCACA
>JAQZBX010053418.1:0-18891 GCA_029593785.1 Cabassous unicinctus | reverse complement strand
AGTAAGAAATAACCAACTACCTGGCCTATAGCAACATAAATAAAGTTTGAAAGCAATAACCAGTGAGAAAAGTTGGATAAAAGAATGAGAGTTAAGAGTACAATAGGATTCAGATAAATCAAAAACACGTGCACATCTAAGATAACAGCACATGCTAAAAATAAGGATACTTGCATATTTAGGGACATTTATCAAACATATTACAGCGGTTGCTATGTGGAATGGGAATGGGAGTGACGATCCAGAAGAGAAAGGAAAAAATAAAAAGAGAGGCAACTTGCATGCTCAGTGGTGACAATGGTCTGTGAACAGAGGAGTATGATTATCTCAGTTCTCTGCACCCAGGGAGCAATTTAGAAATTTCATTTTATTTTTTTACCGGGAGGTCCTGGGAATTGAACACAGGTCCCTGCATATGGGAGATGGACACCGAACCATTTGAGCCACATCAGTACCCCCAATTTAGAAATTAAAAAGAAAGAAAGAGGGGGAAAGAGAGAGAGACAGTTAATTGCCTAAGGGAACTGAACCATTTTCTTTGCTTTGCTTTAACAAAAGTTCATTAAAATGGATTTTTCTTAGATTTAAGTAATTTTTGGGCAAAACAGTTACCAGTATAACACATTTTCCCTGGAACTACAGGATAAAGATATTCTAAGACTGCACCATGAGACTGCCTTTGAGTATTATGAAAAATAAAGATTATAATGCTCTCTCCTCTGTCAATAAATTATTAAAATGAGGATCAAAATCTGAAGGTGAAACAGCAAGGTTCACAAGATGCTCACCTCACTCCCTGTTCCACATGTGGTAAGTACCACGAACATCCAAACAACTGAGAGTATTACTACTAGACCATACAGACTAGCATCAAAACCATTACCTTGATAATACCAACCAAAGTCGTTTTCATCATGAAGATGCCTTCAGTAAAAATGGAAATAGCATGAGTAAGCTTGGCAACCTTTAACAGAGAAAAAGAGTTATGATGAAGTACTTCAGATAAAAGACCCATCATGCCCTGGAGTGCTCAGAGACAATGCAAACGAGCATGCAGCTTTAGGACACCTGTGCACACAATGCCCAGACAGCAAGGAGGCCTGTGGCATAGCTGAAAGGCCACCGCTGGACATACCAGGTACCTAGCCAGAAGGCATTAATCAGTCCTCAACCTTGGACAACTCATTTCCCCTTCTTTGGGCTTCCGTTTCCCTCATCCATAAAAAGAGAGGGCAGGACTCAATGAGTCCTTTCCAGCTAGAAAATTGAAACTCAGAGAAGGCAATTTCCTGTTCACTGCCCTCCACATTCTTTTTTTTCAAGAAACACCAGAAGTCACTGCTGGAGTAGACATATGCTGTATTTTAAAGTCAGGATAAATGTGGATACTGAGCTTGAGAATCTAAATTCCTGATGCATTTTTTGGAGATCTGCCAGAGGATGTGAAGTTGATGCTGGATATCACATTTTCAATTTTCACTTGCTTTTACTTTTCACATCTTTAATTTTAAGTTCAGGGAGAAAAAAAGCAGAGGTGTTTGGGGAGAATGACCTCTGGGGCTACACAACTATTGAGTGGGTTTAAAAGTCTGGCCATAGGAAACTGTTAATGCAATATAGATTATTTTGTACCACTTACATGGCATACAAATCAGGAACTTGGATGTGAAAAATCTAGGCAATCCAGCTTAAAGAGAGGGGCTGCTTTACCAGGTGTTATGGATTGAATCATTTCCCCCCAAAGACATGTTCAAGTCCTAATCCCCAGTCCTGAGGAAGTGAACTCCTTTGTAAATAGGAACTTTGAAGATCTTATTAAGATGAGGCCAAACTGGATCTGAGTGGGCCTTAATCCAATATGACTGCAGTTCTTATAAGCATGGGAAATTTGGACACAGAAGTCAGGAGGAGACCAGAAGGAGACAGATGGCCACGTGATCGAGGCAGAGATTGCGTTACGGTGGCCTACAAGCCACCAGCAGAATGCTACAGACTTCAGAGGACACTTGACTTTGGACTTCTGGCCTCCTAACTTGTGAGACAATAAATTCCTGTGGTTTACACCAACCAGTCCGTAGTATTTGTTGTGGCAGCCCTGGCAAACTAGGGCACTGAGCCTGTTCAAGAGGATAGTGACTGTAGCGAGCGCTACTTCCATTGAGAACATTCAGGCAAACGAGGCCCTAAATACACCAGGAAATGTAGAGGATAAAGGGATGATCATACTAAAATGGTAAACTGTGGTCATCATTAAGAGTGTGAGAAAATGAATCAGAATTGGTCTGGCGGTCCTGGGGATATGGCAAGTGATGCAGAAGATGTTCTCACAAAGTCCCTCTGGAACCTATGATATTTCACCGTTTTTAGTTTTAAATATCAGAAGGCAAAGATCAAAGGAACACGGCACCTCGTATCGTGGGCCAAGCTGGGCATAGTCCCTCAGCTTGTCTTTGTCCAGTCGGGTAGGCACTTCAATGATATCATGGGTCTGAAGCTTTATGATCTTTAAAAGAGAAGTAAACATGCTTTCTGGAATGATCTGCAAGACCTTTAGTGAAAGGGAAAAGAGGAAAAATATTGAACATCTATTTTCTTCTTCTCGGCTGATAAATGTTAGAATGACAGTAAGAAGGGTATCAGTGTTTACCAAGAGCAAATTGTCTACAGGAAGGGACGCGGAGAAGCTTAAAAGAGGAATTTTAATAACGGCTACCATGCACAGGGCTATGTTCCTTCAAACATTAATTGCTCACAGAATATAAAGCTAATCCTTATAAAAATGCTGCAGAGATATGTACCCATCCCAAATTACAGAGCTAAAGACAGGTCCAGAGATGTGAAGTAAAATCACTTTAGAGCACTTAGTAAGAGACGTAGCTAGATTTTGAATCCAGGCCTATCTGGCTCTATTATTTTAAAACAGCTGTCAGTCAATAAAAGCAAAAGTCACCTTGATACATTTCTTACCTTTCTTACATAGGACACCAGTTCGCCAGAATAATACTGGGACACACTGAGAAGGTCAGGGCTATTTGCTTGATTAATACGAAGAAGGGGCAGATCAAGGGCAGAGACAAGCTGGAAGAAAAAGAAGATATTTGTTTTTCTGTTTTAAAAAGACCTAAAAATCTTTCTCTTTCCAGAATCAGTAACATACAACAAAGCCCTCGGGCTCTACGGAAGGGAGCCACAGCCACTGAACTGCATCGGTATTACTAATAGTTTCTGACAACTTTAAATGAGAGGATGGTGACATAATTTTTTTTTTAAAGTCAGCTTTTATGGGAATGAGTCTCAAGGTGTGGTCCCTGAACCAGAAGCATCAGCATCATCTGGGAACTTGTAAGGAATGCAAATTATTGGGCCTCATCCCAGATCTACCCAATCAGAAGCTCTGGGGGTAGGGTCTAGCAATCTACATTTAACAAGCTCTCCAGGTGATTTCTGAGTCACACTCAAGTTTGAGAGCAACTGTGTGATTCCTCTATGGAAATCAGAAATTCTGATTGATGGACTACTGTCGTTAATCCAATTGAAGACGCCAATGCATGAAAGAAGGGCCATTATTTATGCACCACTAGGGAAGGATATTGATGATATGCCATCAATTATAAAAACTCATCTCTAATTACAGAGATGCTAAAATGTGAAAAAAAAGTGCATCTCGGAATTGATACGTATGGAAAGTACGGCATAAGACACTGAGTAAATTATATGCTCATTTATCATAATCTGATAAATATCACTTTAGAGCAAAGGTCATGTCTGTGTTCACCACTGTTCCCTAACCTTTGGAGTAGACCCTAACTTGTAGTAAGGGCTCAATAAGAACTTTTTGAATGGGTAAGAAAAGAACTTAATTCATATCTTGGGAATAAAGGACCAGAGCCTCACAGTTTTAGTGTAATGATAAAACTTTTCAAATCAGCTTTCTGTCATGTAAAAATAATTTTTCTGTGAGAAACTCCAACTTTTTAAATTCAAACTTCAAATCTTTCTGGCATATTTTGAAACTATTCTCTCAGGAAAAAAATGCAATTTTTTAAGTAACAGAAAATACTTAAAATACATTATCTAACTTTCCAAAAGGATGAAATCTTGGGCTGAATTAATGAATGAAGCTAAACAACGAAGGCGAATCTCTCCTAGTAACTGACACTGTGATCTCACTGAACTTTGCTCACCTTTAGGAATGTGGCTCTGAGTTTAGTCACCATGGATGGGTTTACCCTTATGCTCTCTTGCATAATGGAGGTGAAACTGTCAAAAGAGATAAATGGTAAGTTGATGCTGGTAGTGCCTTCCGTCAAGCTAAAGGTCAGGCTGTCTTGACTTGATTTAGGAATAACTAAGTAGACATCACAATGTCTATGTTACCTGTCAATTAATTGCCAAGCAAAGGAAAGGTCTCCGACGATCTGCATGGTGATCAGGACCTCCTCTTTTACATTAATGGTTCTGATCATTTGATGGAGAAACTTGCGAGTATCAGCAAGAAACTGACATACTTGCAGATTTGATTCCAACTGGTGAAATTCTTGAACCTGTGTTACATAAATGCACTTAATAAAAAAACTCTGAAGGCCTCTTTGGTGCTCACATTTCCTTAAAAACACTTCAAATAAAGCACACTACTTACAATTTCTTGACAAAATTTGTATTTCAAAGTTCAGTTTCAGAAATATAATAAGAGAAGTCTTAAAACAATGCACAAGTTTCTAAGGTTAGAAAATGTCCCACTACTATTATCTTGTACATATATAAGTGAATATGCCCATTTTCCATTTTAATACCAATAAACATACTGAAAATATTTGTAATTCTGAATTTGTGCAGAATTGCTGAAAAACAATAGGTTACATCATAACCAAGGTGCTGGCATGTGTAGATCATTAACTTCTTTTGATATAATTTTTAAAACAAAATAATGATTCTCTAGTGTCCTGAAATTTTAATGTATATATATAATTTAACAGGCCTGGGCTGTATGACAAAATAAACAATTGAAAAGATAAAAAGCATCCAAGTTTTAAAACGCTTTGTATAGCTGTGCTAGAGACCAGAAAATCCAAAAAAAAACCAACCGAAATAGAAACAGTACAAGTGTGCAATTGTTCCGGAATGTCTAGGCAAACTTTGGTAAGCTAACAATGGAGCATTATAGTGTGTTGCCATTAATAGTGACCATCCTAAAACCTGGCAGAAAGAAGAAAACGGCCTATTTTCAAAACGGAAAAGCATTCATTATACCTCTGCAAAAAAATGTACAATCATACCAACTGGACAGAGTTATAGATGAAGAGCTTAAGTGATGTTTTAAGTAAGAGTTTATGATTTGATTGATGCTTTTGTTTATTTTCCATTTTAAGCCTGTTAAACACACAGGTAAGATTTTAAGCATGGTGAGGTACAAGCATCTTGGGATCAATAAAAACAAATTATTTTTTTTCAGAAAAGAAAATATATCACTTATAAGCATATGATCATTACACAACCATTTTCATTTTTGAGTATTGTTTTCTAGTCTTTTTCCTCCAAGGCACATGCTTTTACAAACCGAAAAACAGTACAGACATGTAACATTGTTTTCTGTTTTTTTGTCTTCATCTCAATTTTCCCAATGTTTTTATATTGTTTTCACAATTATTTTACCAAGACTATAACATATTTCCTCATAGCTACCATTCTCTTCATGCTGGTCCTTTAATAATTTCCCCAATTTTAGAATTCTGTATATAACTCTGTGCTCTAATAAGCACAGTAATGCATATTGCTTTTCTCCTCTGATGAAATATTTTCTTAGGTGTATTTACAGGAAAAGCTTGCTGGGTGGGTCCAAAAGGTTATGATTCATGATCCCCAAACAGTCATATAAAAAGGTTTTCCTTACCTCCTCCAGAGCTTGTATTAGCTGCACAGTTTTTCTGCCTGCAGCAGTAGAGTCATCATAATTTAAAGACAGTATTTGTTTTGAGATCTCTCTGAACCACGCTTGAAGATTTTCTATTAATACAGAAATAAGGAAAGACTATTGAAATTCCAGAAGTCCTACATTTGAAGCTTTGAATTTAATTGAATAAACTTTTGCAAATCCAGTTCTTCCTCATAGAGCTTTTACTATATGTCTAACACTGCTTTCAGGAATTCTCCAAACAACAACAAAACCAACAGCAACAATGATAAGCCCTGAAACATGTGACCTAGTAGGATAATGCAACTTTCTACATAAATAACCTCGTCTACAATATCTGGAAGAAAATGGTTAGAGGCCCAAGTATGTGTTATAAACCATACGTGCAAAGGCGGTAGTGGCGGTGGGAGGAGTCAGGAAGGAAGTGAAGGACGTGACCCAGAGCTACCGGGAAGAGTTTTCTGGAGAATGAGGATGGGTGAAGATCTGGATAGGCAGAGAGATGGAGAAGGGTATTCTATCTAGATGCAGGGCTGTTGGAAGTTTCAAAAATAACCTGCAGGGCCCCGCTTTTGCCACTAGATGGCAGGCGCATTGGTGAACTGTGAATAAGAACCAAACAAGTTCTTACAAGAATCATAGATATCATCTGTGTTAGTAGTTATTAATATGCTTGGGTAATATACCCTTATGAGATGATCAAGAAAGCTATAAATCCTTTCCCCTCACCCCTCAAATGCACACGAGCTGACACACATCGTTTTGCATATTGGCAGGGGACAGCAGGTTATGACTCTCTAAAGCCTATCTGCGAACGATTTTTGTACACGAACTCCTGATTTAGCCTAACTCCATATTTCAAAGACATGAAAACTGAGGTACAGAGAGCATAAGCCCATTGCTCAAAGGAGCATAAAGCTAGAGGCAGCAAAAACTAAACTTTAGATTTTTATTAGCAATGCTAAAGAACAATGTCATAGCACAAAATAAGGAAAATAGAAGGACTTTTTACTCTGCCAGTTTCTAAAGTTTCAAATAATCTATATATACATTTCAAACACACCAATATTTCCTCTTCAGCAATTACCATTTTTCTCCACTCTGGTTAGAGGTTTCACTCCCGAAAAGACATCTGCAAGTTCGGTCATCCGCTCGGAGCCCTCCTTCTTGTAATGTTCCCACTTGGCCTGCTTTTCTGAAAGCATTTGCTTGAACATCTGTTGGAGAGACAAAAAAAGACATATTCATTTAGGAGAAAAATCAAGATCAGGCAGTTTACTGAGAAAGCCTGAGGGAACCCAATTTATTATAAAAAATATACATCTAAAGAATAACATTTATCCTGAAGCCATCACTTTATACAAATTACAACCTTATACAAATGGGTGTGGCGGGGCAAAGCTAGACCTAAGACCATCATTCTCAGACCAACTGAACAGAACAGCACTTGCAGGGCTTTAAAGTTTCAGAATCCTGAGCCCCACCCCTAAAAAATTTGGTTCAGAAGGAAGATAGTCTTGGGTGGGCTCAGGAATTCATATTTTTTAGTGTACAATTCACATTTGGTCATTTCTAGGTAACAATTTCTGTGATCCTAATTTAATTTGTCAAGGGAGGTTTGAGTATTATTTTGTCTGATGACTGGGGAATGAACTAAATCACTTACAAAGGTTCTTTTTTGTTTTACTATGCAGTAATTCTGTTTACTAATTCATCCTTCATAAAATTTAAATCTTACAAACACTTGGACAGATTAGAAAATGGTATGACTCAGAAGTTTTTTTTGTTTTTGTTTTTTTCATGAAACACCTTAATTTTTCCTTAAAGGACATGTCCTCTTAGACAAAAGCATAGAGTTTATTTCACTGGGCTCTTAATTAAGAGAAAAAGATGCATGAATACTGGTATTTCTCTTAAGAAATTCTGCATTCATTAGACTCATATTCAGTATGAAAAAGGTGAACAATGGACAGAAGAACTTTATCTGCAGATGAGAGAATCAAGGCTGGGTGGAATTTTGTGGGCCAGTGCAAGCGGAACCTTAGTGATTTAGCAGGATGATTAACAACAGCAACAAAAAAGATAACACGATGAGGCACACTGAGAATTATTTAGAGAATCTCCTCGGTCTTTCTGGGTGGCTGGGTTCCATCAATGCTATCTGACAAAGCTGCAGTGACACAAAATCACCCTTAGGACTTCATTGCAGTCCAAGCTGCTTCAAGCCCTTTGGATACTTATTTACTTGAACTCACAGGCTTCATATCTTGTAAGACAGGATTAGGGATGGGGGCAGACTTTGAATTAGGAAATGCACCTCCACATAAAAAGTAGAAGAAACCCAAGCTCAATTACTGTACCCAGAGGAAAATCAGTAAGTGATTCTAGAAAAGGCATTGGGTAGCAAGTAGAAAAAAAGAAAACATAAATTAAAGAACCAAGCTGAAATGTCAGAAATTCAAATATATCATTTCTTTGCTCAATTTGTATTGGTTAGTTTATTTATTTATTTTTCTCCTTTCTACCAGATCTTTTTCTTCTTGAAGACCTTTACCAATGAACTGGTGTTCCTTTAGGCTGTTTCTATTTCCTCTCTACCTGAATAAACAGAAGAAAACTGCTCATCCTATTTCAATAGATTCTGGAGAACAGATTTATGATTAGAAACGTGGGCCTGATCAATCAGCTCGTCAGATGAGCAATTCTTGCTTGTGGGCGACTCCCACTTGCCTCCACAAGACCAGCTTTTCTTGGACTAACTGATGTGATCCCTGGGTCCTGTTCTTGGGATCTTTTCTGACTTCTTGTCTTGTTTAATCTTCCCCACTATACTTGGAGCTCCTTGATGCTAGGGACATACATTGTTCATCTTTGAATTCCTAGTACCTACCTGGGAACAAAGCAGGTATTTAAGAATTATATGCTTACTCAATGACAGTAGCTATGAAATGTTTATTAAATGTCCAATCCTGTCCCTTTTTTAATAAGAACTACCTCAGACAGCTAGAGAGTCTGGAGCTTGAATCACAGAGATGCGGTCACTAAATCCTAATCTTTTTTACATTTTTAAGCATAAAAAACAAGACTTTGGTGATTACTCAATATTTTACCTCTTTGAGTATAAACTCAAATTGTGCAGTGTCCAGCAGCAACTGGAAGAGGATCTTGGGGTTGTATCTAGAGTCAGCTAAAATCTGGTCCTTGATTTGACGAAGGCGTTTGTTGTTTGGGTCACAGGCTAGAAATATGAAGAAAAGTTATCAATTTAAAAACCATGTAGAAAACATCCATGAAATATAAGATGAATTCTTAAATACCGAGTTTCTTTTATTTTAAACATTTTAAAAGTAATAAACAAATGCATATCAATAACAGAAGGCACAATAAATTATGGTATATCCTCGCTCTGGAATACAATTGAACTATTAAATACGACAAGATAGATCTGACATGGAATGTCATCCCTGATACATTGTTGAGTGAAAAAAGAAAGTCGCATAACAGTGTTCCCAAAATTTGTAAGCATTTTGGAGAAAATATTTAACTATATTTTATATACCTATTACAAACATGTATGTGTGTGATTATATATACACTTTAAAAATCAAGAATTCACTCACCAGATTTTTTTTTTTTAAGGAGGTACTGGGGATTGAATCCAGGACCTCATATATGCGAAGCAGGCACTCAATTACGGAGCCACAACCACTCGGTCTCAGCAGATTTTTTTTTTTTTAAAGATTTATTTTGTTTATTTATTTCTCCCCACCCCCCTTGTTGTGTGCACTTGTTGTGTCTGTTCGTCTTTCTTGTTTCTTTTTAGGAGGCACTGGGAGCTGAACCAGCGCCTTACCATGTGGTAGGCGGGAGCCCAGTCACCTGAGCCACATCTGCTCCCTCAGCAGATTTTTTTTTAAAGATTTTATTTATTTACTTACTTTATCCACTTTAACACCCCCCCCACCCCCCCGTTTGCTGTTTTTGTGTCCATTTGCTGGGCAATTCTCTGTGGCTGTTTCCTGCCCTCTCTTCTCATCCTCCAGTTTTCACCAGGATTCGATCCTGGGGAGCTCCGATGTGGGAGAGAGAGGTGTTCTGCTACCTGCGCCACCTCAGTTCCTGGTTTTTTGGCACCTCTCGTCTTGGCTCTCCCCTGTGTCTCTCTCCTGTTACATCATCATCTTGCTACGTGGCTTGGCGGGGCCTGGAGGCACGCACGCCTTCTATATATATATATTTTATTTTATTTTTTTTACCAGGAGGTCCCGGGGATCAAACCCATGTCCCTCCATATGGCAGATGGACGCCCAACCATTTAAGGCACATCCGCCTCCCTCTCAGCAGATTTTTAACACGGGTTACCACTGAGGAATGGATGTGAGTTTACAAGCGAGAGGTGAGCAAAGGAAAGGTCAGGAGGGGGCTTTGATCTTTTGTACGTCTTTACTTGAGTTGTATAGAAGCATGTATTATTTTAAAACATAAAAATACAATAAAGATCATAAACACACACTATATTGTATTAGCCTCCTTTAATTTAAAGGTTTACTATGAGGCATTTTGAAGCAAAAAAATCATCAGATGCTAATGAACTGGATAGATTTTAAAGTCACACATGTTATCTTTCAAGATATGTGGGAAAGAGTCTCATTTGCCAATTCTAAGAAGTATAACTAGCCCCTATTTCCTACCAACATATTTAGAAGAAAGGATGCCAAACTACAAATACAGCACAGACTCTTACTTGTGTGAATACCTAAACTTCCTATACAAGCAGAAGTTCACTACAACTCCTCATTCTCTCTGCCTTCCCTAGGAATGGAGCTGCTAACAGTACTCAGTCTACCAATCAAAAACAGAGGGCTGCATAAAATTGCATGGAATATGATGATTAGAAGCTAGGCAGGGTCGGGCCTGGTTAGTACTTGGATGGGAGAATATGATGATTAGTATCCACTTAACTCTTCTCTCAAAACTAGTGCATCCTCTTTCCAGTGGTACCACATTCCACAAAGAACCAGTGATAGTGATTTCTCTCCCCACTACCACAAACTGCTTTTAAGAGAGGAGCTGATTGGTCATTCCCTAACAAACCATTTATTTCATGCTTATTGTGAGGCAGGGAATGCGTTGGACATGAAAAATATAGGAATAAGACCCAATTCTGCATTCAAAGAGCTTATTTTCCAACATGGAAGAGACTGTCAAGCAAACAGAAAAACACAATAAATTGGGGCATGTGCCCCATCAGACAGAAGCACAGAGTTCCATGAAAGCACAGAAGGGAGGCACTTAACCCAGATCAAGATTGTTCTGGATGATCTTGCAATGACAGATACAGGCCGTTATGCATTTTGTTAGAACTTATAAAAGTGTACGGTAGAGAATGTGAACCATAATGTAAACTACTGACCATGGTTAGAGGTAATACTTCAATATATGTTCATCAATTATAACAAATGTACCATACCCATGTAAGATGTTCTTAAGAGGGGAGAATTTGAGAGGGGGAGGGGATGGGGTATATGGGAATCCCCTATATTTTCTATGTGATTTTTCTGTTACCTAAAGCTTCTTTGGAAATAAAGTGAAAAAATAAGAGACTGCGGGAACATACAGAAGAAACTGTCACTGTACATAAAAGATAACAATCTTATGGGAATGAAAGACATAATGCAAAAAAATTTTTATTTTATTTTTAATTTTTATATATATTTTATTTTATTTATTTTGTATTTTTCTTGTTTTATTTTTTGGCTTTGTTTTTGGAGAGGTTTTGGATTGCAGAAGTGTCACAACTGTGGCAGGGGAAGATCATTGGTGTGAGTGTCAATGGTGAGGGGATGTATGGAAAAGGGTGCACCTGGGGCATGCCTCTAGGAAATATGAATGTGTTCAAGTGGTCATGGGGTATTGTCTCATTGGGTGGAGAACCACACAATAACTGAAAGAAGATTGAATCCCCATCCTGGGGAATCCTGCTACGTTCTCTAATAGAGAGGCAAGAATCACTAGAGTACATGGGCAGTGCCTAGCAAAGGAGAACAGACCAATATGTCAGGCCCTTGATATTGGTGCTTGTACTTATGAACCTTGTTCTTGTGAAATTAAAACTTAGCCTAGTGTAACCGTTGGTCAATTTGATGTAATTATGAATTCCAAAAATATAATTGGATCATGCTTGTAAACTGATCTGTTAATCTGGGCATGATTAGGTTATGATTAGGGCGTTGAGCCCCACCCCTTGGTGGGTGGGGAATCAAATATAAAAGACATGGCAAGAACAGTTTTGAGAAGCAGTCTTTCGAGAAGCAGCTTTGATGTTGGAAAGAAGGCCTCAGGAGAAGAGAAGCGAACTGTTTGCCTGATCGCCTACAGCTGACCTTGTGGAGAAAACAGGAGCTAAGCCCGGAGAGAAACGCAGCCCTGGGAAGAAAGGAACTCAAGAAGCCTGAACCCTGGGCAAATGTCGGCAGCTGTCTTGCTCCAACACGTGACAATGGACTTTGGTGAGGGAAGAAACTTATGCTTTATGGCCTGGTAACTGTGGACTTCTACCCCAAATAAATACCCTTTATAAAGACCAACCCATTTTTGGTATTTCACGTTAGCACCCCTTTGGCTGACTAATACACCTAGTATTATATATTGCCTAAGAGTTATCTCCTGAAAGCCTCCTTGTTGCTCTAATGTAGCCTCTCTCTAAATCAAACTCAGCATATAAACTCACTACCTTCCCCCTGGTGTGGGACATGACTCCCAGGTAAGAGCCTCCCTGGCACTGGGGGATTATTACCAAGCACCAACTAGTGATGCATTTGGAAAAAGACCTTGACCAAAAGGGGGAAATATTAAGTACAAATGAGTTTTTATGGCTAAGAGATTTCAAAGTTAGTTGGGAGGTAATTCCAGAGGTTATGCTTATGCATGTCTTAGAAGGATCCCACTGACTGCCGCAGTAAACATTGCCTCAAGCAGGGGGCCTCCTGAGGGCTCTAGGGGCATCTAGACACTATAGGAAGGGCAGACAGGCTCAGCAATTCAGCACACTGTCAGTGGGCCTTACTCTGGAATTTATGCTCCCCAGTGTAACAGAGTTAGACTCATTTATAATTTCCCTACAAATGGCTCTTCTGTCCCTTTTATTTGAACCTATTATTAGCACAATACTTGTTCAATATGTCTCTCAGAGACTTAAATCTTCTGTCTGTTCATATGCTGGTTGAGCCCTGAATCTCAGCAGAGTTGCAGCCAACACCTACCCTCCAATTCATTGACTCACCCAAGACAACAAAAGGATGATGATGGACAATGCCCATCCCCAAAATAGAGAATCTACAACTGCAAGCAAGACAATTCCACGCATCTATCCCATGGGATCTAAGTCCCCTCTTAATCAGAAGCAGAGTGGGCATCACTATCCCAAAATCCTCAAGATTGATGAATGAAAAAACTTAAGAGGGGAATTCAACAATGGACTAAGTAGACTTATTCTAGCAATGGAAGAACTAGTATCATTGATATAAAGGCAGTGGCCACCAGAGGTTCTGAGGGGAAGGAGAGGGAAGAATAGGTGTAACATGGGACATTTTGGGGACATTGGAATTGTTCTGCATGATCTTGCAATAACAGATAAAGGCCATTATACACTTTGTCAAAACCCATAAAATTGTGGGGTACAAAGCATAAACCATAATATAACTATAGGCCATGGTTAGTAGCAATACTTCAATATGAGTTCATCAATCGTAACAAATGTACCACACTAATGAAAGTTGTTGTTAATGGGGAAAAGTGTGGGAGGGGGAGAGAATAAGGTATATGAGAATCCCCTATATTTTTCGATGTAACATTTATGATCTAAAGCTTCTTAAAAAATAACTTAAAAAAATAAACCTTATAAAGGATCACAGTTTAAAAAAAAAGAAAAAGAAAAAAAAAAAAAAAAGAATTAAGGCAGGCTTGTCCTGAGCTTCATCTTAAGTGAAAAAATTCATTTGTGCTGATGAGTAAAAGATATAATATTTTAACATCTTCCCTGCCTTGAGTATGTGCATTTTAACAAGGGATGGTCTTCTTTCAAATACTACTTTAAAATATCATTAAGAAATATTTCTGACATAATAGGAAGTAGTACAAATGCAGCAGGAAGGACATTTTAACTGTGGCCTCATAGGCAGGGGCTAGTCAGGGAGGGGAAGCCCTTTGGCTTGACTCCCCAGTGTCCCTGAAATCATCCTTTCAGCACTACCTACTTGCCTGAGGGAAAAGGAGGGAGAATGGGGATGACAAAAACAAACACATAGTTTTCTTCCTTCAAGGACAACTAATAAAGGTCCAAACATCCAGGCTTTATGAATGCCTCCTGTAGGCCAGGCAATGAGGAGCCACGTGGAAAGCCGGCATGCTATGGAAAGTGGTCAGTTATTATAGAGGTGGAATGTACCAGGCAGATGAAGTGAGACTGAAAGTGACCTGGGAGCCAGTGTATCAAGCATCTTGTTGTTCACACCAGAGTTTGGCTATTTCCCACACAAGCCTTTTTTTTTTTTCTTTTGAGGTACTAGGGGCCGGGGATTGAACATGGGACCTCATATGTGGGAAGTCGGTACTCAACCACTGAGCCACATTGGCTCCCCTGAGTTGGGTTTTTTGTTTGTTTTGCTTTTTTTTTTCTTAGGAGGCACTGGGAACTGAACCTGGAACCTCCTATATGGGAGGCAGGCACTCAACCGTTTGAGCTACATCTGCTCCCCACACAAGCTTTTTAAGGAGGAGAATGACATGACCAGATTTGCATTTTTAAAAGATAATTCTGGAAACTAACTGCCTTCTTTTACACAAAGACTCTCCCCTTTTCTGTGTTATTTTGATACAAAGAAATAATGATACATTTGTACTAACTGTGACTTTAACACTTTCTCTTAAAAAATCCACTCATACTCCATTCCTAGCAATCCTGCTGTATTACCTGGATGAGTTACCACTCAGGCTGCTTTCTCTTTAACTCTATGGTGAAGGTTGGACATGATATACTCAAGGTCCTGTTTAGCTCTGTAACTTTGCCACTTCAGAGTAAAGTCTAAATGTCATCACAAATTACTTCAGAGGTAATTTGTTCAGAGAAAGAGGCAGATCTGAGAGCGTGAGGCCCAGCAAGCTTAGCCAGTGGAACCCTGTGTGGGGAGAGGGTGGAGAGCAGAGGCTGAGGTTGTAAACAATGCTCTTTTGGGACTTAACTTTCTGCTTTCACAGGTCTTTGAAAACCTCTGCCATCTTCTTAAGCTACTGGGCCAAATTATGGTTCTATACTCCCAAGGTCTGCAGATGGTTTAGCTCCGTTCCCTCTCCTGAGCCTTGATCTCTGTTAGGCTCTTCTCCAGAGTACAAGTCACTCCATATCTCATCATTTCCAAGACCAGACTGCATCCAAAGCCTCATGGACTAGTGGAACAAAGAATATAATTACAGCTATAGGCGTCATGTGGTCCCTTCAGGTACCTTGCTTTACCTTCTTTTTTCATCTCCTATTCAAACACTTTTTGAGAAACCAACCAAAAAGTGTTTGAATAGGAGTTGGTTTGGCTCTGATGGGTTGGTTTATTACCAATTGTCCAATATGGAACGATATTCTGGCACCCTTTGTAGGTGGTGGCCTCCTTACGTATGCCCTCTCTGTTTGGAGCTGCCTCTGGGTTAAGCACTGATCCCTGTTATTCAGGTGTGGACAGATGTGCAGAGAAGAGTTAACATAGCAAAAGTGAGAGCGCTTCCTTTAGAAAGGCCTGTTTACAAGGTTGGTCCTTGGCTAGTGTCTGGGAAATTGCCAGGTAAACAGATCCCTATACTGATATGTAAAATCTCTGGATGCTGAGTCAATAATGAGCTTTCCTGGTTGGCAACATTTCACACGTGTTGTCACAACTCACGGTTGGGGAAATTAAGTGCAACTTGTGTGCCTCCCCTGGGCGAGGACCTTTGGAAGTTTATATCTGGTTTCCTCTGGACTTAGCCTCATGTGTCCTTTCCCTATTCTGCTTTTGTTCTGTGCTTTTCCTGTAATAAATCATAGCCATGAGTGTGACTATACACTGAGTCCTGTGAGTCCTCCTAATGAATCACTGAACCTGGGGTTTGTCTTGGGGACCCGACACAACAGGGAATCAGGGTTACCCACTCAAAGACATGGCACCTGCAGACAGGAAGAGCCCGACTTGTAGCCATTCTGTTCCTTGTAAAGGCCCAAGGGTGTGGCAGGAACTCAGGCACTCAGAACTTTCTGGACTCTTCACTACCTAGGCAGAGAGAGCTTAAGGCAAGATGTCAAAGGTCACAAAGTCAGACAGTGATTGACTGAGGACAGAACACCTGATGTCGTGATTACCAGTTCAGTCTATCAACTGTCAAGATAAACCATTTCAAAGAAAATAAACAATATGTTAAAAGAAAAGTATAGAACAAGAAATAGTGATATTTGCTGAGATTGGTTTATGGGGCCAATTATTTATCTAAGAAAGACTAAGAGAGTAGGATAAGGCAAGCAAAAGGTATCTAGACTGTAAATCTGGCCATAAAAAATTTAAAACAGCAGAAAAAAATTGCCATTAATTAGCCACAAAATTCACAACTGCACAATGTACAAGGTCCTAGATAATTGCACTATTATTGCACATACACACTCCTGCTTTCTTAGTTCCATTCCTAGGAGCCAGCCCCACCCAGTAAGAATCCCAGGATGGCTGAGCGTACATGACTGGTGGATGAGCATATTTGGGGGCCTTGGTTATGGTGAAGCCTGCAGAAGGCCATTTTATATGCTGATTTCTACTTTGCTTCATTAGGAGGAGACTTGTGACAACCCGGAGAAGGGCCCAGTTTTCACAGGCAACTGCAAAGTTCTGCCTTATCATGCATTCTCCAAAACTATCTGGGGAGAAATGTAGTGTAATTGGTGGCTTTGATTACCCAGAGAGAATTTTTTTTAGCTTTATATTTGCCTAACTAAAAACAGAAACAAAACAAACAATAAACTTTTAATGAGTCTCACTTGGCTTTTGATTAATTCAAAATCAAGAAGAAACCCTTCTGATATTAATTGCTTTCATTTTTTTGGTAGGGGATATAAGTATCCAGTTGATGGAAAAATATTCTATATTCTCCAATGTACATTAACCATAAGCTCCTTGGTCCAAACCAGGTTTTGTTCCAGTGTTCTCAGGGCTTGATCATCTCTCTAAGATATGACTATCAAGAATTCAGATCCTAGAACCATGGTCACTCGGGATCAGTTGTCAGTAACCGGCCAGCCTTGCCTATCCAAAGTTGCCTCAGAGTGTTTCTTTGAGAGCTGCAAGAGCACTGTAGAAGCATCCCAGGCCTGGGCGAAATGCCTGCAGTGGGTTAATGGTACCTGACAAGCCTTCGCTGCTGTATGCCATCACCAAAACACCACAAAAGTGAAATAAGCAGTTACTTTTCCATCTATGACTCACAACCATAGGCAAATCATTTGTTGCTGATAAATTATGACCTTGTGCAATCAGGCCAGACAATTGCTATGCACAAAAATGGAAAACAGATGTGGCTGAAGATAGAAGCTCAGATCTGTGGTAAGCTGAGTTTGTCCCTGGCACGGGTGCAAATCCAGGAGCCAAATGGTTCTCAGAATGTAGGCACGGCTGTCAGGCACAGTTGTAGAGAAGATGAATAGGGGGCTGAGTCACTGGAAAACCACAGTTTTATGATGGATAAAGTTTTATGATGAATTGTTTATATGCTTGTGGATTTAAGACTTTCAGTAAAGAAGACTATAAACTGAGTCAACGTAGTAACATTCTCAGATTAGAACTGGGGTTTATGCAGAAAATAAACTCAACTAATTAAAAACAGATCAATTAGATGATTAAAAACTTCAACCATGATATTCATGCTGTGGTTAAATTGTAAATTAGAGATGGATCTAGGCCATCAAGAAAAATGATGACAAAACCTGGAAAGCAGCACTCGTGAGAAAACGTTTAAGAAGCTGGAGATGTCTAGCCTGAAGCGAGAAGGCCAAGGAGTAATGGCATGCATTTTCAAAGATACAAAGGATGAGGAAGTCCAACTGCTTGTTCAGTGCTGGCCACTCACAGGAAGTGAAAACAGATGGCAGCTAGAGGGGCTATGTGAAGACGTATGAAAGAACACCTTGACCGGAAGGGTTCCAAAACAAGTGGCTGCCATTTTACCGAGGAAGGCTGCAGAATAATCTGATATGGATGGTTTTCTTAGAGACACAGCCTTACCTGAAAGAACAAGGAAGTGTGGGAAGCAGTGTCTGACTCAGGGTAGGTCCTCAAGAAGTTTGTTGAATAAAGAACAAAAAGCAGAGGATTTTACAGGGCTGTTGAATTACAGAATTCTGAGGCTCTAGATGAATGAATACATTAATTAATTAACATTGAGCAAGGATTTACCAAGTATAAGGAACTGTGTAGGGAAGCAGATGTGGCTCAAGTGATTGGGCTCTCGTCTACCATATAGGAGGTCCAGGGTTCGATTCCCAGGTCCTCCTGGTGAAAAGCAAGCTGGCCTGTGTGATGAGCTGGCCCACGCGGAGAGCTGGCCCACGCAGAGAGCTGGCCCACATGGAGTGCTGACCTGTGCAGAAGTGCTGGCCTATGCGGAGTGCTGGCCCGCGCAGGAGTGCTGGCCTGCGTGGAGAGCTGGAGCAGCAAGATGACACAACAAAAAGAGACACAGAAGAGAGACAATAAGAGATGCAGCAGACCAGGGAGCTGAGGTGGCGCAAGAGATTGAGCAGCCTTTCTCCACTCTGAAAGGTCCCAGGATTGGTTCCTGGTGCCGTCTAAAGAGAAGACAAGCAGACACAGAAGAACACACAGAGAGCAGACAGTGAGTGCAAAACAATGGAACAATGGGGGCGGGGAGGTGGAGGGGAGGGCGGACGGGAAATAAATAAAATCTTAAAAAAAAAA
>JAQZBX010053417.1:0-18869 GCA_029593785.1 Cabassous unicinctus | reverse complement strand
TGTCATATTCTATTTTTTTAGTTATTTTTACTGATATAATCTTCATTTTTAGACTCTCTTCCAAGCCTCTCTGTCCTGTCTTTTCTTTTCAGACTATAGCACACCCTTAGTATTTTCTGCAAGGCTGGTCTCTTTGTTATAAACTCTCAGTTTCTCTTTATCTTTGAATATTCTAAATGCACCCTCATTTTTAAAAGACAATCTTGCTGGATATAAGATTCTTGGCTGAAGTTTTTTTCTTGCAATATCTTAAATATATCATGCCACTTTCTTCTCTCCTGCATGGTTTCTGATGAGAAATTGGCACTTAATCTTATTGGGTATCCCTTGTATGCTTTTGCTTTTCTCTTGCTTCTCTCAGAAGTCTCTCTTTGTCTTTAGCATTTGACATTCTGATTAGTAAGTGTCTCAGAGTTGGTCTATTCAGATTTATTTGAATGGGAATACATTGTATTTCTTGGACATGGATATCTATGTCCTTCAGTAGGGCTGGGAAATTTTCTGCCATTATTTCTTCAGATATTCCTTCTGCCCCTTTTCCCTTTTCTTCTCCTTTTGGGACACCCATGACATGTATGTTTGCACATATCTTGTTATCGTTTAGTTCCCTGAGACCTTGTTCAATTTTTTCCATTCTTTTCTCTATCTGTTCTTTTGTATATTCGCTTTCACAGGCCATGTCTTCAAGCTCACCAGTCCTTTCTTATGCCTTCTCAATTTTCCTATTATATGCCTCCAGTGTATTTTTAATTTCATTTATTGTGCCTTTCATTCCTGTAAGATCTTCTGGTTTTCTTTGTATACTTTCAAATTCTTCTTTGTGCTCACCCAGTGTCTTCTTAATATCCTTAATCTCTTTAGCCATCTCATTGAATTTATTAAAGAGATTTGTTGGAACATCTATGATTAGTTGTCTGAACTCCTTTATGTCATCTGGAGGCCTATCTTATTCCTTTAACTGGGCCATGTCTTCCTGTTTCTCAGTATGCATTATAATTATTAGTTGGTGTCTTGGCATCTGACTTACTAGATGTATTTATTCTCAGTGCAGTTTTTCTCTTTAGTTTAGGGCTTTCTTGCCCTTTCTCCCTTGCTGGTTGTATAGTAGGAGCCAAGGATGTAGTTGGGCTGTAAGCTGTGGATGCTCAAGCTGCCCGTATTGTCCCAGGGTCTGATGAAGCTTCTCCCACCTTTTTCCTTTGCCAGGGGTAGGGGTAGAGCCACAGCTGTGTGTAATAATCCAAGGCATACAGGCCTAGACTGTAGTTGCCCAGAGAGACTGATGAAGACACGCCCTTCCTTGCCTGGGGTGGGGGTGCAGCTGCAGGTTTGGGCAGCAATCTATGCCGTGGGAGTCCAAAATGACTGCTGTTGCCCCAGTAGACTTCAGACTATTGAGTGTGTGCCAGCCAAATATACCTGCAGTTACCCAGAGAGGCTGGTGCAGATCCTGCCAGCTTCCTCCCTGCCAGAGGTGGGACTGAAGCCTAGGCTAGGGCTGCAGTCTGATCTGGGTGGAAAGAAGCCGGTCCCTATCATCACTGTGATTTTCAATCAGCCCGGCTTCCCCTCATGCTGGGGGTGGAGTAAAAATGGCAGCTACTGGCCTCTTTTCCACTTGGACAGGATCAAACTTTAGCTGTTCTTAGGGTTATACTTCAGCTAGCCGAGTTTGCTAATCAGTAGCTGAAGTCAGTGCCCAGTTTTTGGGAAATGGAGCTTCCAATTCCAGCCATGGAATATCTGCTGAGGCGGCTTGCACTATCAGTGGAGGATGGGCACCGGCCTCCCGGGATGTGGAGTGCTCTACTCAGGAATTTTCTCTGCAGATGGGCAGTCTCCTCCATCCATTCTTTCAAGGTCTCCTGGGGCCCCCAAACGGGTGCTTTAGATAGCTCTGGGTGATTACTAACTGCCCTGTAGCATGAGCTGACTCTAGGAGCTCCTTACTCTGCTGCCATCTTGCTGGTTGCCTGATTCTGCGTGATTTTATCTTCCATACCCTCGCCTAAAGTGGTAGGTCCTTCTTATTCCTGTGCGCTGCTGCTTCCCATCTTGGGCTTCATCCTTCTGCCTCCCAGGATGCTCCTCTGATGACAGGGATTCTCCTTTCCACTGTCTTATTCTCCCACCTCTCACTCCCTGATTCCAGAATGGTAATCAATCTTGATACTCTAGCCCAGTGAAAGAGAAATCTGTACAGGATGTAGTGAGAGAGAGGATATCTTTTAGAAAGCCCCTGGGTGACTGGATGTTTTTTCTCATGGAGATGTTATACATACCTATTAGGTTTTTGAGAGGGATTAATGCGACCACTTAGCCCTCATTTGGCTCAAGCATTGTGTGTCAGAGGTCGGGTACCTTCACACACCCAGTCTCCACTAAAATCCTCATATCAGCCCTGCAAGACAGTTGTACCCATTTTACAGATGAGAAACTAAGACTCAGAGACCTTAACTAGCTTGTCATATTACCATATTTCTAAATAAATGACTTATTTATTAACTTACCTATTTGTAAATTGGGACCACTCATCATGATATGTTCCTAAAGGAGTTATTTCTGAAATGATTGTTCTGTCTCTGGAGCCCTAGAAGTTACTGGTTTTTTTTTTTTTTTTAATGTTATATAGTTCATGCTGTGACCTGAAATATGATAGTTTCCACTTAGGAGTGAGTAATTATAGAAGTTCTTTGTGGTAAATTCTGCAAAAAGACAGAGATATAAAATGTAAGTATAAATCTGAAAATAGGTTGACTAGAACTCTGCTGGAAAAATGCCTTAACATTTTGAGAGACAGCTGAAGCATCATTTATTGATTCATTGGGCATTTATGTTTCAGTATGAGCAGTAGAGTTACAGGAACACACATCCTGCTCTCACCACTCAGGGTGCACTGCAGGAAGTAGACAACAGCCATGGATAGCCTCCATAGCGAGGCTGTTGAGTAGATGCTTACACACAGCGTGAGAAGAGCCCCCCAACACATTACAGACAATGGGAGAACTGCTTATTGACCTGAAGAAAAGTCCTTGGATCAGAATATTTTTTGGTTTCATCCCCTTCTGTATATCTAATTGTTAGTCTTCCCTTTACCCTCCTTCCCTCTTGATTCCATAGATTTCCTTTTTCAATGTAAATATTCTGTAACTTTATTTCTTGAACTTGGATTTTAAAGCCACAGGTAATTTGTGAATCCTGTTACTAAGCTGAAAAACCACTTGTCAAATTGGTGCCCAAGTCTATGTAAAGTTTCTACTCAAACTGAACATCCTTGTTTCCTAAGGGCTGCTGAGTACTTTCAGAGGAAATTTGAAGCTCAGCAATATAAATTGAAAGTGGAAAAGCAATTGGTAAGTAAAATATCAAATGTGGGAGACTTTTAGTAATTTCCTAATAGTTTCTTTTCTTGATATTCATGGATCCTTATATCAAAGTTCATTCCATGTGGAAGACAGAGGCTACCTTCCACCCTCCCCCAATTTCCAATAGCTATTGAAGAAAAATGGCAACAGGTTGAGTCAGAACATGGGAAGCCTGCTTTCTTACCTAGCTCTGTTACCTTGAGCATATCAGGCAACCTCTCTGAGCCTCAGTTCCCTTTTCTATAAATGATAGTATTGAAGTAGATGAGCTCTTTCAGGTTTGTAGTGTTTTGGTTTTTATTTTATTAAAAACTCTTCTACACATTTTTAAAAAGCGCCAGTCATACTTTATTTGAAATGAAAATTAAGCTTTACCCTTAAGTATAGTGTCAGAGTTTGGGAGCTGAGGGAGGGTGGATATATCCCCTATTTGTGTCACTTTTATTTTGAACTGCTTGAAAGCTCTAGTTCTATTTCTCTACCTAATCTCATGCTCCTGGGGTTGTTAAGCCTTTACAGAGCTGTAATTTCACAATTATGATTTACCTATTCAAGAAATGAATCTAGGTGTCTTAAATGGTAGCATACAATCTTGATTACTTAGAACAAAGAACATAAATGATTTTTATTGATTTTCTTTAATTTTTAATGTCTTATACTTAATTTAAGAAAATTATAGTACTTACCCCCCCCCCAAAAAAAAATACTCCCAAATATTGAGTTCATTTGGGTATTATAGTTCTTGATTATAGGAAAAGGTCAAGGTCAAATTGGAAGATGTTTCCAAAATAAAAGTATGCTTTATAAATTATTTCATTCAATTAATAGGGTCTTCGTCCATCTTCTGCTGAGCCAAATTGCAACCAGGGACAAGAGCTAAGAAATAATGGAGAAGAGCCTAGATTCCAGCAGCTTCAGTTCAGGAGAAATGAAATAAAGGAACAGGTTAAAAACAGTCTAATTCCATGGCTACCATTGTACTTGAGTTATTGTCTCCTAAACTGTATTAGGGTATTCCTTTTATTGTTACAGTGTGCCTGAGAAGATCCTGTTCCACAAATACTCAACATGTAAAGCCCCATGCTGGGTATTTTTGGGGATACAGAGATATGTAGTTCACCTCCTCAGAGAATGCAATGTAGCTAATTTCATATGGTTTTTCTTGGGTTGTTAAAATAACTGGATATCACTAACATAGTTGCTATTACTTATAAAAGTGAGATATATAAAGTAACTGTACTTCATTAATGTATCTGGGTTTATATAAAAGTGAGAGAAATGAAGTCACCATATGTCATTAGTGTATTTGGGGTTATAAATAAAGTGAGGTCATCCCAAACCACTGTGTCCCACAAAGGCACAAAATACAATGGCCAAAATGGGAGGCTCATTATCCTTAACAGCAACAGGTTTTCTCATTCTTATTTTGTATCACACATTTTTAAACTCGTAGGCTGTAGAGAGATTATTGTTGTTAAGTTGTTCACAAAGGGTTAAAACTTTTGGATTGGGCTTGCTTTCCAGGAATATTGGAAGCAGTTAGAGGAAATACGCCAACAATACCATGATGACATGAAGGAAATCAGAAAGAAGATGGGAAGAGAACTGGAGGTAAACAAATTCATTATTTTAGAGGAATCACTGTTCTGTCAATTTAGAACTAACTAAATTAATGCTTTGATGATCTCTTCATAGAAAACACAAAATTTTATTATAGAGATACTCATGCAAACTTTTTAATAGGAAAGCTGTCAGACCTAATTCAAGTTTTACTTCCTCATGACTTACCTTAGGCTACACAAGATGAGGATATCTAAGATTCTGAGTTAGGAATGGGTATTATTAAAAAATACTTGTTGGGAGCAGATGTGGCTCAAGCAGTTGAGTGCCTGCTTCCCACATAGGTCCCCGGTTCAGTTCCTGGTGCCTCCTAAAAATGAAAAAACAAACAGCAAGCAAGCAAATGAAAAAACCAACTCATGGGAGCCAATGTGGCTCAGTGGTTGAGTGCCAGCTTCCCACATATGAGGTCCAGGTTCAATCCCTGGTACCTCAAAAAACAAACAAACAAACAAACAAACCAAAAAAAAACCGTATTGATTGTCTTCCTCATGAACCAGTCAATAAGTATTCACCAAGCAGCTCTTCTAGGTCCAGAACTGGCTTAGAGGCAGGAACTCCAAGATGAATATAAGTTTATGTACATAAGAAGAGGAAAAAAGCTAGCATTTATTGATTTCCAGCTACATTCCAGTAGTCTTAGATGCAGGGGTAAGTTTCTAAAGCCAGTATATACAGTGAAATTCGAGGGAGGTAGAGATGATACTTGAAAATTCCTTAGGAAGGCGCCATATTGGAAACTCATCCTTTGGCCTCTTAGGAAGGTCTCTAGAATGGGGGGAAGTTTGCTACTTCTTCAGTTGAACTCCAGATTAAATAGTTGGCCTGTGTTTGGGGATTATGTTGCATGAAAAATACACAGATGTTTAAATACTCAGAACACTGGAGTGCCTAACCCAGGAGAGGCCTGTGGAAATGGAGATGGGCCAAGAACAAGCAGGATCCCATCCCCCTCTCACACACAGTCATTGAGTGGAACCACCCATGCTGCTGAACTGGACATTTCTCTTTCTTTCCCATACCTCTCCTCCATCCCAAGTATATATAGGTGAATTAATATAAGTTAACTGATCACATGGTGCACTTTCAATTGTATGTGCCAGGTTCTGAACTAGAGCTTTCACACACTTTATCTCATTTTCTCCCCATAACAGAGAGGTTAAGTAACTCATCCAAAGTCACTTAGATAATGCATGGCAGACTAAATGTTTAAATATGGTTCTTGCTCACTCTAAAACCTCTACTTTTCCCAGGATACAGTTTTATGCATAAATAGTTGCAGATACGTATGATGCAATAATAGAATAAGACAATATAGCCAAACCCTGTAAGTGTGTAAGGAATAAAGCTGGGAAGGATAAGCCAGAGTGAGGTTTTTATGGGAGAAGAGAGGTAGGGCCTAACCTGGGCCTGAGAAGAGGAGTAGAATGTAGAAAGGCAGAGAGAAGGACAGTGCATTCTGAGAGAAGGGAGTCCATGCGAAGGTTCAGAGGATTGAATGTGTTAGGAAGGAGCAGGTTGGAGGTGGTTCTCTCCAGAGCAGAGGCTTGGTTCATGGTGATGGAGCCTCATGCCTTCATCAGCCTTATATTTAAGTCAGGTCTGTGGTGGGGACACTGAGTCAAGGGAAGATGGATTAGCAGATATTTATAGAGAGACTATGAAAGAAGTACTTGGTGAATACCAAGGGCAGCCATGGGGAAATGGAGCCATCGAACAGCTATAACAGCCACTCCCATCAATGACCCTCTGCCAGTAGGAGAAGGGATTTCCTCACTAGAACCCATTCAAACCCAGGAGAGATTCCCCCTCAGAACTGATTCAGAGCAAAGCTTGCTGACTATGTATCATTTGTGTTAAAGGAAGATTCAAAGATATGCCATAAAACCTATTTGGTGAAGAAGAGTAACTTGCCCATCCACCAAGATGCACTGGAGGAAGAGCCACCTGCACAGGTAGTGATGGCTAATGTTAGATGCTTGAGTTTCCCATTGAGTTTGCTCCTACCCAGTGTTTTTTTTTTTTTTTTTTTTTTTGTTTTGTTTTCTGTTTTTAAGATTTATTTTATTTATTTATTTCTTCTCACCCCCTCATTGTTTACATTTATTTGCTGTATCTGCTTGTTGTGTGCTGGTCTTCTTTTTAGGAGGCACCGGGAACGAACCCAGGATCTCCGATGTGGAAGGGAGGTGCCTAATCGCCTGAGCCACCTCTGTTCCTTGCTTTGTTGTATCTTTCATTGTGTTTTCCTCCTGTCTCTTGTTGCGTCATCTTGTTAGGTCAGCTCGCTGGGCCTGCCCGTTGCGTCAGCTTACTCTCTTGCTCGTCTTCTCTGGGAGGCACTGGGCACTGAAACTGGGATCTCCCATGTGGTAGGCGGGGCTCAATCAGTTGAGCCACATCCGCTTCCCTACCCAGTGGTTCTTAACTCTCACTGTGCAGTGGAATGTATGGGAAACTTTTAAAAAGCTTGAATGCTTAGGCTCCACCCCAGACCCCCAGGCATCTTGTTTTAGAAGCTCCCTAGATGGTTCCAGGGTGCAAGTCAACTTTGAGAACTGCTGCTCTCAGTGTAGGAAAGTTCAGCTTCGTGGATGTTGTTAGAGTCAGCGGTCGTGAGATCTGATGATAAATGTCTCTTCTGTTTCAACCTTACGTTTTTAGTGCAGTAAGAATAGGGAGCCAGGCAGAGCCAAAATATCAAATGGAGTTTTTATTCCCCTCTGAGAAAAGATTACAGGGTCATTTGAATCATTTGGTTGCAACTAATTCTGAGAAAAAATTATTCAACCTGTGAAATGACCTTATAAACCATGTACTATGGTTAAATGTTTTTGGTTAAATCAGTTACACTGATTTCATGAAGAAAACAGCCCCACTATACTTTTATTTTTCTTTAAAAAAGAAGATTCTTGATGATTTGACTAGTGCTGGAATTTACTACTGTAAATTGAGAATTATAAGAGAAATTCTCTATATTTTAAAGTATTATTAGAGCTTAATCCATATAGCTAGAAGTTGGAAATCCTTAAGATACTGTAAATTGTCATGCAAAGTACCAGGAGGATCACAGTCAAATTCCATGAAAAGACAGACCAGATTTTACAGAGACATTTTAGCCTGGATATAGTAACACAATGGAATCCAGTACCTTAATAGTAAAAAAAATTAACTAAAAATCAAGTGACTAAAGATAAACAAGGTATTGGAAAGAACACAAATGAATTGTGGTGCCTTTTCCCAATGAGTTCATATCTGAATTAAGTGAATAAAACTTTATATGTTTTATGCAAAAGGAATAACTTTGAAATAAAACACACCAAAATAGAGGGCATTTAATGGTATTTAGATTGATATGAATAGGAGAGTTTTTTCCTCTTCTCTACTTTCTAAATTTTCTCTAAGGAGGTTACATCATTCTTACTACAAAAAATGTATAATAAAGTATCTGTTCTCTTAGTTCTGTGAGCATTTTAATAAAACTCTTCAAGCAGAAAAGGCATCTTATGTGTGTCAATAGCTACCTTCCAGCGGAATCCAGCATCAGATCCCTTTACAAACCTTGTAAAGGAAATTATTATCACCTAATTTGTTTGCCTTTTGAATTCGGGTTTTAATTGCCTTATATGAAGGGGATATACGGCATAAAAGCAAAATGATTTTTGAAAGTCTCTTGTGCTACTTATAGTGTTATCTTTCGAAACTACCAGTTCGAACACATTACTCCTCTGCTTGACAATCTATGGCGAGTCCCTTTTGCTGACAAGCTAAAGCTCACTCTCATTAGCTTAGCACAGTGTGCCAGGCCTCTCTGAGCTGGTCCCAATAAAGTGTTCCAGCCACATCTCTCCTGATTTCCCCCCAAATATACCTGGTAGTCTAGCCGTCTCAATTACTTCCACTTTCTTTAAAAAAAAAAGGGGGGGGGCGCATTCTTTTTTTCTCCTTTAGGTCTTTGAAAATCTCATTCCTTTATTGAAGTTCCCTTTCCCCCTCTTTCCTTGCAAAAATAATTTCAGACTTCCTGATGAAGTTCCTATCTCAGCTGTTTATTTCTCCCTTAGAATTAAATAGTACCTCGTCTGTATCAATCACAGCCATTTGTATGTGCATCAAATACAGCATGTGTCGGTTTGAATCGTTATTAGTTTTTTGTCCTGCACCCTGTGAAGGGTGTTTCTTTTTCTGTCTTGCAATATTATGCACTCTGGAAAAAAGGCCTGAGACTTCTGTATCTTGCTTACATTTGTGAGGTTGTTTGTCTACTTTGATTGTGTAGTCTGTCTCAATCATTTAGGAAATATCCATTGCGTTAATTTCCTTAAAATCCACTCATCTCAAACTCCAAGTCCCATCGACCCCAGTAATCGTCAAATCTAACCCCATTCTGCTTTAGAGCTCTGCAGCACGGTGTACTGTGAAGGTCCCAGGGTCTTTGACAAAGCGCAACATTCAAGGAAGCCTTTCCGCCTTTGCTACACGCTGGTTGCCCTTTCCGGTCCTTTGTCAAGCCTTCATGTCATTTTAAAGGTTGACAACTTGGCAGGCTTGGGATTCTGGGGTCTTCGTTGACACTGGAACCCTAGTCTGGTGTCCAGGATCTTGGCCCACTGCCCAGCTCTCCCTGACAAGTTCTGCCCACCTATTCAGGGCTCTGTACAGAATAGGACTTGGGTCCCCATTTCCTTCCTTCCCACTCTATCTCCCTCCTTCCCTCCTTCCTTTCATAATAAATTTTGTTTTTAGAGCAGTTTTGGGTTTACAGAAAAATTGCACAGAAAGCAGAGAGTCCCCATAGTCTCTCTCTTCACTCTCCCCACCCAATTCCCCCATTATTAGCATCTTTGCCTTAGTGTGGTACATCTGTTACAATTAATGAACCAATACTGATCCATTATTATTAACTATACTATACTATAAGTTAACTATAGTTAACATTAGGGTTCACTCTGTGTTGTACAGTTCTTTGGGTTTTGACAAATGCATAATGTCATGGATCTACCTTTATGGGGTTACACAGAATAGTTTCACTGCCCTAAAGGTACTCTCTGCTGCGCCTGTCCATCCCTTTCCCCAAATCCCTGGCAACCACCAATCTTTTCACTGTCCCTATAGTTTTGCCTTTTCCAGAATGTCATATAGTTGGAATCATATAGTATGTAGCCTTTCCAGACTGGCTTCTTTCACTTAGCAATGTGCATTTAAGCTTCTTCTATGCTCCATGTCTTTTTGTGGCTTAATAGCTCATTTCTTTTTTGTCACTGATTACTCATTTCTTTGTTAACAGTTTTATTGAAGTATAATGAACTGTTATAAACTGCACATATTTAAAATGTACACTTTTGTAAGATTTGGCATATGCACCCATAAACCATCACCACAATCAAGAGAGTAAACATCCCCCACAAAAATTTCCTTGTACCCCTTAGTAATCCCTTCCTCCCGCTCCTTCCTACACCCGCACCATCCCCAGGCAGCTACTAATCTTATTTTGTTCACTATAGATTAGTTTGCATTTTCTAGAATTCTATATAAATGAAATCATACTGTATGCTCTCTATTTTGTCTGGCTTCTTTCACTCAACCTAATAATTTTGGCATTTATCTATGTTGTTGCATGTATCATTAGTTCATTCCTCTTTATTGGGTATATTCCATGGTTTATTTGTCAACCAAAGGGCTGCTGATGCAAAATACCAGAAATCTGTTGGCTTTTATAAAGGGTATTTATTTGGGGGTAGAAGCTTACAGTTATCAGGCCATAAAGCATAAGTTACTTCCCACACCAAAGTCTATTGCGATGTATTGGGGCAAGATGGCTGCCAACGTCTGCAAGGGTTCAGCCTTCCTTCTTCCTCTTAAGGCTCCATGAGCCCAGCTTCTTCTGGGCTTGTCTCTCTCCCAGGGGCTCGTTTCTTTCCTGACTCAGCTGCTCAGGTCTCTTCACAAGGTCAGCTGTAGACTATCAGGCTCATCTCTCTTCCTAGGACCTCTGCCATGTCTAATGAGCTCTCTCTCTTCCTCTGTGTTCTTCTTCTTTCTGTGTATTTACTTCCATGTGAGAATCTGTTTTATACCCACCAAGGGGGTGGAGACACAACCCTTCATGCCCTAATGACATGGTCAAATAAAAGCCCTAATCCTGATTTAATAAAGTAAAAGAGAAACCTCTGAATCTATTACAATCTAATATGCCCAGAGGAACAGACCAGTTTACAAACATAAGCCAATATCTATTTTTGGAATTCATAAACAATATCAAACTGCTACACATGGTATGAATATACCAAAATTTGTTGATTCATTAACTTGTAGATGGATATATGGGTTGTTTCCAGTTTGGGGCCATTATAAATAAAGTTGCTATGAGCACTCATGCACAAGTCTTTGAATGGACATAGACCTTTTCTTTTTCTTCTGGGTGATGTATTAAAAGATTCTTTATATAGGTAGTCATGTTTGGCAAAGACGAGTGACAGCAGAGATGTAGGAAAGAATATTGTATTAGTACTTCCAGATTCAAGAGTGGAGAGGAATGATTTTGTACTTAGAAAATCCTGAAGTATCCACGACAAAGCTACTTGAGCTAATAAAGGAGTTCAGCAAAGTGGCAGGATACAAGATCAACATGCAAAAATCAGTAATGTTTTTGTACACTAGTACTGAACAATCAGAGGAGGATATCAGGAGGAAAATTCCATTTTCAATAGCAACAAAAAGTCTCAAATACCTAGGAGTTAATTTAACCAAAGAAGTACAGGACCTATATGCGGAAAACTACAAAACAATGCTAAAAGAAATTTAAAAAGACCTAAATAAATGGAAAGACATTCCGTGTTCCTGGATTGGAAGAATAAATATCGTGAAGATGTCAATCTTACTCAAACTGATTTATAGATTCAATGCAATACCAATCAAAATCCCAACAGCTTACTTTACAGAATTAGAGAAGGCAATTACCAAATTCATCTGGAAGGGTAAGGCACCCAATAGCCAAAAGCATTCTAAAAAAGAAGAGCAATGTGGGAGGAATTTCACTGCCTGACCTTGAAACATATTACAAAGCTATGGTGGTCAAAACAGCATGGTACTGGCATAAAGATAGACATATTGATCAGTGGAATAGAATTGAGAACCCAGAAATAAACCCTTATCTATACAGTCAACTGGTTTTTGACAAACCTACCATGTCCACGCTAACAGGAAAAAAGTCTCTTCAACAAAGGGTGTTGGGAGAACTGGATATCTATTACCAAAAGAATGAAAGAGGACCCCTATCTCACCCCCTATACAAGAATCAACTCAAAATGGATCAAAGATCTAAATATAAAAGCCAGGACCATAAAACTACTGGAAGAAAATGTAGGGAAACATCTTCAAGATCTTGTAGTAGGTGGTGGTTTCTTGGACCTTACACCCAAAGCACGTGCAACAAAAGAAAAAATAGATAAATGGGACCTCCTCAAAATTAAACACTTTTGCACCTCACAGGACTTTGTCAAAAGGGTGAAAAGGCAGCCAGCTCAATGGGAAAAAATATTTGGAAATCACATATCCGATAAGGGTTTAATATCTGGGATATATAAAGAGATGTTACAACTCAACAATAAAAATACAAATGACCCAATTAAAAAATGGGCAAAAGACTTGAATGGACATTTCTCCAAAGAAGAAATACAAATGGCAAAAAAACACATGAAGAAATGCTCAACATCACTCATGATTAGGGAAATGCAAATCAAAACTACAATGAGATATCATTTCACACCTATCAGAATGGCCACTATTAAAAAGACAGAGAACTACAAGTGTTGGAGAGGATGTGGAGATATAGGAACACTTCTTCACTGTTGGTGGGAATGCAGAATGCTACAGTCACTGTGGAGGACTGTTTGGCAGCTCCTAAAGAAGTTGAATATAGACTTGCCACGTGACCTGGCAATGCCACTCTTGGGTATATACCCAGAAGAACTGAGGGCAGTGACGTGAACGGACATCTGCACACTGATGTTCATAGCAACATTATTCACCATTGCCAAAAGTTGGAAACAACCTATGTGTCCATCAACAGATGAATGGATAAACAAACTGTGGTCTATTCACATGATGGAATATTATGCAGCTGTAAGAAGAAATGAAGTCTAAAGCATATGACAATATGGATGAACCTGGAGGACGTTATGTTGAGCGAAGCAAGCCAGACACAAAAGGACAAATACTGTATGAATGCATTAATATGAACCAAATATATTGTGTAACATATTGTTTGATTCAAAAAAAAATTTTTTATATGTAACCAGTACATTTAATTGAGAAATGTATATATTTATTCATCTGTGTTTACTTTTTAGTTTTTAATTGTTTATATTTTCAATTATTAAATGTACAAAATAAAGTAAAAAAAAGAAAAGAAAAAGGAAAAAAAATAAGAATGGAGAGGAGTGGTAGGACTTGCAGGGCCATGTGGGGAAACACGTCTGGAGCGTGGGGTCAGCCAAGCAGGAGGGGAGCAAGAGGCGCACGGTGACCTGGGGACTGTGCCTTCATGGTGGTGTAGCGTTGGTCAAGCAAGCACGGGGGTTGGAAGAGAGTTGGTATTTGACTTTTGCAGGGATGTGATCATGGGTAGGACACGGGGAGGAGAGGAGAAGCTGTTTATCTTGTACAAGCAAGGCATGGTCACTGAGGGACCTAACGATAGGAACTAAGATGCTGAGGCAGCATGACAGTGCAAAGTCTATGTGTTTTTACCGACTTTCAAGATGTGTAGTCAGCACGATGGTGTAGAAAAGCCCCTATATTATTTCAATTCATTACAGGTGAATTATTTTAATTCACTACTCTCTCTACTTTAGGTAAATATTTTGGAGTATATGGCAGTTTGATATTGTTTATGAATTCCAAAAATAGATATTGGATTATGTTTGTAAACTGGTCTGTCCCTCCGGGCATATTAGTTTATATTGGATTCAGAGGTTTCACTTTTACTTGATTAAAAAATGATTAAGGCTTTGATTGGGCCACATCAGTAGGATGTTGCATCCCCACCCCCTTGGTGGGTGGGAACTCACAGAGAAAAGACATGACAGAGAACAGAGTTGAGAGATTTGAGCCGGAGCCCCGGGAAGTAAACACACAGGAGAAGAACACAGAGATATAGAGATGGCTCCTTAGACACTGCAGAGGCGCTGGAAAGAGAGATGAGCCATTTGCCTGATAGTTTGCACCTGCAGAGACCAGAGCCCTGAGCAGCTGAGCCTCGAGAGAAATGAGCCCTGAAAGAGAGACAAGACTTATCCCAGTGTACAACTGATGTTGGAAGATGCTGGGACCATGGAGCCTTAAGAGGAAGAGGAAGGCTGAACGTTGGCAGTCAACTTGCTCAAGCACGTGGCAACAGACTTTGGTGAGGGAAATAGCTTACACTTTATGGCCTGGTAACTGTAAGCTTCTACCCCAAATAAATAGCCTTTATAAAAGCCAACAGATTTCTGGTATTTTGCATAAGCACCCCTTTGGCTGACTAATACAGAGGGTGGAGTGGCTAGATCATATAATAGGTGAATTCATTTGCTGTTCCTGCTATAACAAATTACCACAAGTTTAGAGGCTTAAAACAACTTACAGTTTTGTAAGTCAGAAGTCTGTGCTCACTTTGGCAGCACATATACTAAAACTGTAACAAAACAGAGAAGATTAGCATGGCGCCTGTGCAAGGATGACATGCAAATTCATGAAGCATTCCATATTTTTCTTCCCTGTTTAATAAATTCTAACATTCACACACACACATACACACACACACACTAAAATAAGAAGTCTGAGGGAAGCAGGTGTGGCTCAAGCGATTGAGCTCTCATCTACCATATGGGAGGCCGCAGGTTTGATTCCCGGGACGTCCTGGTGAAGGCGAGCTGGTCCACACCCCGGGGAGAGCTGATGGCCCACATGCCGCAGAGAGCTGAGCTGGTGCAGCAAGATGATGCAACAAAGGGAGGCGCAGAGGAGAGACAGCAGATCAGGGAGAGGAGATGGCTCAAGGGATTGAGTGCCTCTCTCCTATGCTGGAAGTCCCAGGATCCTAAAGAGAAAGATGAGAAGAAAAGACAAGCAGACATGGAAAGAACACACAGTGAATGGACACAGAGAACAGACTGTGAACACAAAACAACAAGGGGGTGTGTGGGGGAATAAAAAAAACTGACACAGGTCTCCCAGCTTTCTGGAGCTCTAGGGGAGAATCCATTTCCTTGCTTTTCTCACCTTCTAGAGGTTTCGCACATTCCTTGGCTTGTAGCCCCCTTCCTCTATCTTCAAAGCCAACACCGACAGGTTGAGTTCTTCTCACATTGCTTGATTCCAACTGCCTCTTCGGCCTCCCATTTCCGCTTTTAAGGATCTTTGTGATTTCACTGGGCCCATGGGTAATCCAGGATAATCTCCCTATTTTAAGGTCATCTGATCCACAAGTTTTCCTTAATTCCCTTGCCATGGAACGTAACATACTCACTGGCTTCAAGCATTAAGACCCGTCTGTCTTTGAGAAACCATTATGCTGCCTACCACAGTGCATGTCTGTTTAACTTTTTAAGAAAATGCCAAACATTTTACCAAAGTGGCTGCATCATTTTACATTCCCGCTTGCAGTGTATAGTTTTTAAACTTTTTTATTTTGAAAATATTTCAAACTTACAGGAAAATTGCAAAGTAATACAGAAACAATACATAGAACCCCAGTGCACCCCCATGCAGACATTCAGATTTATCCACTGCTAGCATTTTGCTACATTTGGTATGTCATTTGATCTAATTATATCTACCTATCATCTGTATTTGTTTATCTGTGTCTATCTGATGTCATATGTCTTCTAAACATTTGAGAGTAAGTTGCATACATCATTCTCCTCTAATATTTAACACTGCCATGTGTATTTCGGACACTTACTTATGTAACCACCTTAAGTATAGCTATCAAGTTTAAGAAATTTAACACTGATATAAGGTATACAGTTTAACTGATATAAGGAATACAGACAGTCTTTTTAACTTATTTTTTGTTTTAACCATTCTAGTAGGTATATAGTGGTACCTCATTATGGTATTAACTTGTATTTGCCTAACATCTTTTCATGTGCTAATTTGCCATGAAACCCTAATTTGCCATGAACCCTATCGTAAATTACAGAGTATAGTTAATAGCATAATTATAATAATATTGCTTTATCAATTTTAACAAAGGTGCCCCACTAATGCAAAGTGTTAATAATAGGGAAAACTGTGTGGGTGTGTTTGATAAAGTATCTGTTTAAATGTTTTGTCCATTTTTAAATCAGGTTAGTTGTTTTCTTATTGTTGAGCTGTGAGGGTTCTTTATATTTTCTGGGTACAAGTCTTTTATCAGATATATGATTTGCAAATATTTTTTCTCAGTCTGTGGTTATCTTTTCGTTCTTTAACAGAGCAGAAATTCAAAGGTTAATTTTGATAAAGCCCAGTTTACCAGTTTTTCTTTTTGGTGTCACATCTAAAAACCTTTGGCCAAACCCAAGGTAGCACAGATTTTATCCTATATTTTCTTCTAAAAGTTTTATAATTTAGGTTTTATATTTAGTTGTATGACCTGTTTTGAGTTAATATTTGTTAATATTTGTATTTGGTATGAGATATGAGTCAAATTTCATGTTTTGCATATTGATATACAATAGCATTTGTTGAAAAGATTATCGCTTTTCTTAACTGAATTGTCTTGGCATCTTTGTAAAAAATCAGCTGGGTCAATTTCTGTACTCTCTCAATCCCATTTGAGATGTGCTTATCTTGACAGCAGTATAACACTGTCTTGATTAATGTAGCTTTATAATAAATCTTGAAATTAGGTAGTGCCAGTGGTCCAATTTTGTTCTTTTTCGTAATTGTTTTGTCTATTCTAGGTCCTTTGCATTTCCATATGAATTTTAGAATCAGCTGCTAGGATTTTGATTGGAATTGCATTACAGTTATAGATCAATCTGGGGAGAATTGACACCTTAACAATAAATATTTAGTCTTCCAACAAATGAACATAGAGTATCTCTCCATTTATTTAGGTTTTCTTTAAAATTTCTCAGCACTGTTCTGTAGTTTTCAGTTTATAGGTCTTGTACATCTTTTGTCAGATTTATCCCAAAGTATTCCATATTTTTTATGCTTTCAATTTTAGTTTCTGAGTGTTCATTGTTTGTATATAGAAATACAATTGATTTTTTGTGTGTGTATTAGTCTTGTACCTGCAACTTTTCTAGAACTCACTTATTACTTCTAGTAGCATTTTTGTAGATTCCATTAAAATTTTTTTACATATGTGATCATGTTATTTAGAAATAAAGAAGATTTTACTTCTTCCCTTTGAATTGGGATGCCTTTTATTTCTCTTTCTTGCATTATTGTGCTGATTAGAACAGGGGGTTGGCAAACTAAGGCTCCTGGGCAAATCCTGCTTGCTATCTGTTTTTTAAACCATTTGGAATGTAGCCACACCCACTCATTTACATATTGTCTATTAACAGTCTTCACCACCACAGCAGAATCGGGTAGTGACAGAGACCATATGGCCCACAAAGCCTAAAACATTTGCTGTTTGGTCCTGTACAGAAAGTTTTCTGACCCTTTGGCTAAAACCTCTGGTCACTGTTGAATAGAAATGGTAAGAACGGTTGTCTTTGTCTTCTTTATCTCATGGGGAAATCATTTCTGTCTTTCACCATTAAATATATGCTAAGTATAGATTTTTCATAGATGCCCTTTATCAGGTTGAAGAAGTTCCCTTCTATTCCTAGCTTGCTGGGAGGTTTTATTTATTTATCAGGAATGGATTTTGCATTTTGACAAATTCTTTCTCAACATCTATTGAGATCATCATATGGTTTTTATATTTAACTTTGTTAATTTGTGTAAATTATATCGATTTTAAAATATTAAGCCAACCTTGAATTCCTCGGATAAATACCCACTTGGTCATGATGTCTTATCTTTTTTATATATTGATAGATTTGATTTGTAAAACTTTGTTTAGAATTTTTGCATCTATGTTCATGACTGGTGGATTAATCTGTAGTTTTATTTCTTATGATATCTGTCAGGATTTGGTATTATAATGCTGGCCTCATGGAATAGGTTGGGAAATAAAATCTTTTATTGTCTTGGAGAGTTAGTATAACATTGGTATTATTTCTTTGTAATTGTTTGATTAAAAAACCATATAAGCCAAGAGTTTTCTCTTTGAGAAGGTTTTTTTTTTCTGTCTTTTTTATTTTTTTATCTTTTTTTAATTTGAAAGTCACTGGAAAGCAAAAGTCCTTACCTAAGATGTTTTTGTTTGTTATTTTTTGTTTGCTTTTGCTAGAGAAGTCGTAGGTTTACAGAAAAATCAAGGAGAAAGTACAGAGCTCCCATATACCCCCCCACCCAGTTTTCCCTATTATTAACATTTTTCATTAGTGTAGAAACTTTGTTACAATTGATAAAACAATTTTATTATAATTATGCTGTTAACTATACTCCATAATTTGCATGAGGGTTCATAGTTTGTGTTGTATAGTTCAAAGTTGTTGTTTTTTTTTAATTTTCAGGTAATATATATGCAACCTAAAATTTCGTCTCTTAACCCATTCAAATGTATATAATTCAGTGGTGTTGATTACATTCACAATATTGTGCTATCATGACCACCATCCATTACCAAAACTTTAACATCATCCCAAACAGAAACTCTGTATCATTGTGAGAAGGTTTTAAACTACAAATTCAAATTCTTTAATAGATATAGCACTATATTCAAGTTATCTATTTCTTTTGAGTTAGCTATCATAGTTTGAGAGTTTCGAGGAATTTATTCATATCATCCAA